>VIAB01015570.1:30501-46256 GCA_009801035.1 Oophaga pumilio | reverse complement strand
GAAGCAGTAGACTTTGTAAAAATTAATATTTATGTCATTCTCAATACTTTTGGCCATGACTGTATATCTGGAGAAGTCATGAATAAGTGTGAGAAAATATCTCTTCTTGCTAGGAGATTGAACACTTATTGGACTACATACATCTGTATATACAATACAGACCAAAAGTTTGGACACACCTCATTTAAAGATTTTTCTGTATTTTCATGACTATGAAAATTGTACATTCACACTGAAGGCATCAAAACTATGAATTAACACATGTGGAATTATAGACTTAACAAAAAAGTGTGTAACAACTGAAATTATGTCTTATATTCTAGGTTCTTCAAAGTAGCCACCTTTTGCTTTGATGACTGCTTTGCACACTCTTGGCATTCTCTTTAAATGAGGTGTGTCCAAACTTTTGGTCTGTACTGTATCTGTCATGGTCTGTATGGAAGTTCTTGTCTAGTGCTTCAGGGGTTAATGCTGTTGGCCTCTCTCTGACTGTGGGAGGGCTTTAAATAGCCTCTTTTGGGCTCTGTCCATTGTCAGTGATACTCCTGCCCTCGGCTGAGTTAGTTGACCCTTGTGTGCTTGTGCCTTGTGCATACTTTTGTGTGATCCCCTGTATCTGACCCGGTCTGTCCCCCCATATTGCACTTGCCTGCTGATTCTGTACCGTTTGTTGTTTGCCTGGTATTGACTCCTGCTCCATCTTGTGACTGCCCGTTTTGCCTGTTCCCCTGGTACCTCCGTCACCTTCCCAGTTTCTGACTCTCGGCTTGGACCTAACCACTCTCTCGTTCTGGTTCCCCGCTGACCTTCCGATGCTGTCCTCAGCTCGCCTGACCTCTCCTCGACCCTGCCGGTCTCCGCCGCTCTCCGCTATCTCCTCCTGGAGTTCGATGGTTGGCTCCACCCCTTACCCTCCCTCAGCGGTCATGCGTCGCAGGTGCTGCACACCAGCGGTCGCACGCATCCCGGCAAACCCTCCGTGCACTGAGAACGAGGTAACCTAGTACCTAGTTGGACACATGTACTGACCTGAATAGTGCATCAGTCATGGTGTCCTTGATATAATCACTGACCCTTAAATTTTCCCGGTGCGTGGGGATATTATGGACCCTCTCTGAGCAGGTGAAACATCTGACTCAGATGATGCAAAAACTGAATGTTGAACAGCAATCCCTTGCTCAGTCTCATCAGCAGGTGACTGATACTGTGCAAGGGGCTTTGTCCTCAGGAGTTCAGGGGGCGGGGGCCAGAGATATTACTCTAATTCCTCCTGAACCTCCAGTTAAGTTGCCAGACACCTTCTCTGGAGACAAAGAGAAAATAGTAGTTACTTACCGTTAACGGTATTTCTCAGAGCCCATGACAGCAACACAGAGAGAGGGGATCCGCCCTTCAGGGACAGGAAGCTACAGATAAAAGGGCGGCACCTCTCCTCCGCCCCCCAGTTGGTTACAGAGCATCAGAGGGTCTCAAGGTTAGTTAAACAAGAGAAATATATACATAACATTATAATATTGCTTAGCATCAAGTAACACCGTGCCTAAACGAAAACACTCTACTAACAGTAAAAAATGTGCTCACCGCACGCGTGATAGGGGGTAATAAGCGGGTGCTGTCATGGGCTCCGAGAAATACCGTTAACGGTAAGTAACTACTATTTTCTCTCTCACCCATGACAGCACCACGGAAAGAATTACAGAGATTGGTAGCTTTAGGGAGGGACCACAGCCTGGAGGACCCTTCTCCCGAAAGTCAAGTCAGACGCAGAGGCTAGATATAGATGATAGTGCCTGAAAAAAAAAGAAGTTGATGACCAGGTGGCCACCTTACAGATCTGTTCTATTGATACCTCAGATCTCTCAGCCCATGTGGTTGCCTTCCTGGGCCCCTGGAAACACACAAAGAGAGAACCTTCCTTCCTACACCCCTTGGTGGCCTCTAAGTACTGAACTAGGCACCTCTTTACATCAATGCTGTGAAATCTCTCTTCTCCCCTGTTTCTAGGGTTTGGGCAGAAAGAGTTAAGGACTACCTCTTGGGATCTATGAAAATGAGACTCTACTTTAGGCAGGTAGGCCGGATCAGGTTTAAGGATGACCCTGTCTTCTAAAATCTTTGTGAATGGAGGAATTGAGATAAGGCCTGAATATCGCTTACCCTGCGAGCTGATGTTAGTGCTACCAGTAGGGCCGTTTTTTGAGATAGTATTTTCGATCGAGCTGTCTCAATGGGTTCGAATGGGGGCCCTGTTAATGCCGATAATACTAGAGTAAGATCCCATGACGGCAGCTTGGGGCATAGCTATCGGTGTAGATCTAGCTGCAGCTTTTATGAATCGTGCTACCCAGGGGTTACCTGCGACATCCTGGTTATATAGGGCCCCTAGGGCTGCTACCTGCACTTTTAACGCATCTACCGCTAAGCCTCGCTCAAGACCCCTCTGCAGGAATTCAAGGATTTTGGTGACCTGGACCCCATCCTGAACTTTCACCCCTGAGGTGGATAGAAATTTTTTCCAAGTTCTCCCATAAGCTCTTGTTGTGACTGGTTTTCTACTCTTTAGTAGTGTATTTATTAAACTTTCTGAAAAACTCCTCCCCCTCAGTAATGACCTCTCAAAATCCATGCTGTTAAATGGAGGTTCATGGCTTGAGGGTGTAATATTGGCCCCTGAGATAGTAGGTCTGGGAGATCTGGTAGGATCCAGGGGTCGGAGATCGATAGTATCCTCAGACAGGAAAGCCAGGTTCTTTTTTGGCCAGAAGGGGATATCAGCATCATCCTTGTCTTGTCCTCCTTGACTTTTTCTATGACCGCTGGGATGAGGATAATCGGGGGAAATGCTTAGGTCAGATTGTGTGTCCAGGGAATCATGATGGCGTCTTGGGCTCGAGGACTCTCACTGGGATCTAGGGAACAGAACTGTTCCACCTTCTTGTTCCTGAAATCTGTGAGTAGATCTATGTATGGGGTTCCCCACATTCCCACAATCTGCTGAAAAAGTGACTGATTTAGGACCCACTTGCCCTGACTCAAGCGAGTGCGACTCAGAAAATCTGCCTCTTTGTTGTCTTTCCCTCGAATATGTAAAGCAGAGAGGGATAGTAGGTTCTCCTCTGCAAGGTCGAGTAGTTCGAAAGGAAGCATTCATTAAGGTCCGGGATCTTGTTCCCCCTGGTGGTTTATAGGCCACCGTCACTTGGTTGTCCAAAAATATGTGAATGTGATGACCCTGTAGTGAGGGTAGGAAGTGTGAAAGCGCATGATGTACCGCCCACAGTTCTTTCTGGTTTGAGGAGGCTTCTAGCTCTTGACGTTCCCACTCCCCCTGAGCAATCCTGTTGTCCATGTGCACTCCCCATCCCTTGGGACTTGCGTCTGTGGTGACAATACGCGATATTTTTGTTACCCAATGGACCCCTTTGGATAGGTTGTCTTTATTTCCCCACCAGGCCAGGGAATGAATAGTTGTTAAGTTTAGAGTTATGTGACCATCTAAATGACGTCCTAATGATGATTGATTTGCTAGAATATCCCATTGAAGCTCCCTCGTATGTAGCTATGCCCACTGGACCGCCGGCAAGCAGGCGGAAAGGGATCCCATCAGTGACATTGCCTTCCTTAGAGTCATGGATGGGTTTCTTTTGGCCCTTGTTACCATTTGTACCAGTTTCCCTTTCTTGTGGTCTGGGAGTCAGCATTCCTGTTTTTTTTGAGTCCAGTGTCAGTCCTAGGATCTCCTGTACTTCGCTGGGTTCCATCTTAGATTTCCCCAAGTTCAGGAGCCAACCGAGGTTTTGTAGGGTTTTTATCACCCTGTCCCTTTGCTCCCTACAGCCTTGATCAGAGTCGCTCGCTATCAAGAAGTCGTCCAAGTATGGGACAATCAAGATGTCCTGTTCCCTCAGATGGGCCATCACTTCCGCTATTAGTTTCGTGAACACCCGTGGGGCTATAGATATCCCAAAGGGCAGCGCTCTGTATTGGAACTCCCTTATCTGTCCCTCTATGGAAACTGCTAGCCTGAGAAATCTGCGATTCTCGTGAATGGGGACGTGATAGTACGCGTCGCTGAGATCTAGTACAGTCATGAAGTAGTTTGGGAATAGGATTTTGATGGTGGACTTGATCGATTCCTTCTTGAATTTTTGATTTTGGACATATCTGTTTAAATTTCGTAAATTTATAATTGTCCGGTATGTGCCGTCCTGTTTGGACACTAGGAATAGTGGGGGGTAGAATCCCCTGCCCCTCTCCCGAGGGGGAACCTCTTGAAGAACTGCTTTCTCTAGTAATTTCAGGACTTCCCCTTCTAGGGCTTTTTGCTCTCTTGCAGAGGATCTCAGTGGGGTAATTACGTATTTTTGAGGTGGGAGGGAGATAAAGTCTATCCTTAGGCCCGACTCGATTAGATTTAATATCCTGGCACTGTTCGAGATTTCCTTCCAGGCCTGAAGGAAGGAGGTTAATCTTCCCCCCACCTTGGGCGAAATGTCACTTAGAGGACTTCTTGTCCCGGGAAGAATTGCCGAAGAGGAACCCTCTCTCCCTCTTTCTTCCTTCTTCCCATCTGTTTTGGTCTCTCGGTGGCCTCTTGGAAAAATTTTTTGTTCCGAAAGGAACACTTGAACAGCAGAGGACCCAGGTTTGGAAAGCCCTTCTTATTATCCCCTGCTTTCTGGAGGATGTCGTCCAGTGTTTCGCCGAATAGGAATTTCTCATCACATGGATCGAACATAGTTTGATTTTTGTCTGTAAATCCCTTGGCCCGCATTTGAGCCATAATGATCTCCTGGCCGCTTTCGAGAGGGCTGCCGCTTTAGATGTTAGGCAGACCGAGTCAGCCGATGAGTCCGCTAGGAAGGCTGACGCTCCCCTTATTACTGGTATAGATTCCAGGATCTTACTCCTAGGTGTCCCCTCCCTCAGTTGTTTATCCAATTGATCTACCCATACCATGAGGGATCTGGAGGTGCATGTTGCCGCTATAGAAGTTCTTATATTTTCCCCCGCAGACTCCCAGGTAATTTTAAGGAAGGTAACGACTCGTTTATCTAAGGGGTCTTTAAGGGTAGCCATATCTTCGAAGGGGAGGGCGAATCTTTTTGAGGCTTTAGCCACGGCCACATCGAGTTTAGGGGCTTTGTCCCATGATGTAGATATTTCCTCATCGAAAGGATATTTCCTTTTGAGGGAAGGGACCGTAGCATTTTTCCTATCTAACTTATCTCATTCCCTTTTGATCAGGCCTTGTACGTTCTCATTAAGGGGGAAGACTTTATGCTTCTTTTGGCCCAGTCCCCGAAACATTATGTCCTGAATGGACTTGTGAGGACGAGGATCTGACAACCCCATGGTGGCTCTCACTGCCTTTACTAGCGAGTCTACCTTTTCCAAAGGAAAGCAATGGGGCCCTCCCTCCCCCTCATCTGAGGATGAGGGAACGGAATCCGCTGTATCGGAATCCGCTGTATCGGAATCCGCTGTATCGGAGTCCACTTCCCCGGACGTGGAGGGATCTGATTGGGGGTTTACTGAAGCACCCTTTTTCCTTCTCTTATCCCCTTGTTTTATGGACACCAGGGCACTCTGGACTTCTGACCTAATCACGGCTCTGAAGTTAGAGGCGAAGTCCGGGTTTTCCTCATATAGGATTTCTTGCGAACAAGATTCGCAGAGCTTTTTATCCCAGGTTACTGGCAGTGCTCTGCTGCAAGTGGGGCATTCCCTGTTTTTCCTCTTCCCCTTCTTCTTTCCCTAATAAGGGAAAGAAGGCTATTACAATGGTGCACATTCACGAAGATCACTCACCATATGGATGCGGTCGCAGGTACCGGTTCTGGAGATGGAATAGGATCCTGAATAGGATGGTCCACAGGTGGCGATTTGCTCTTTGCAGTGGATCTGCTAAGCTGCGTGGAGAGACTACTCGACCTGGTGCCTCGTCCATCTCGGTCTTTATGTCGTTGATGATGCTGCTGCTTGGCCTGCTGCTGCCTGGCCTGCTGCTGCCTGGATTGCTCCTGTTGCTGGTCGCTATCCATTACCATGGTACGCTTCCAGCCAGGGGCAGCTGCAAATGCTCGTTTTTAAATCTCCCGCCCGGGTGACGTCATCACGTCCTGCACCGCGCTCCCGGGACCTGGAAGGAGCTTTCCTATTTCTGGGGCAGGTGCCATCTTGGATCCTGCACATGCGATGGTGCCGCCCCGCTGCTCCAGGTCCCTCACAGCCCTAGATTCTTAGCTGGAGCGGTGGCTGGCATCCTCCCGCCGCTCACCCCGCAGACCAATCGAACCCGGCGGTGGCGGCTTCGGGAACTGCACCCGCCGTGTCAGGGGCCTCCCCGCTACCAGAGGTCGGACAGGCCGGCCCCAGACTCTGGTCTTCATGGAAAGGAACCGCAACTTTAGGTCACCCGTCAGGGACAGGAACCCAACTGGGGGCAGAGGAGAGGTGCCACCTTTTATCTGTAGGTTCCTGTCCCTGAAGGGCGGATTCCCTCTCTCCGCGGTGCTGTCATGGGTGAGAGAGAAATTTAGAGTCTTCAAGGAGAGATGTAAAATTTTTTTCTCATTAAGACTCCGCTCTTCAGGGGATGACATTATGAGGGTAGGTGCCATTATATCTCTGTTAAGAGGAGCCCCTCAGGCTTGGGCTTTTTCTCTCCCTTCCACGGCCCCTGAGAGAATGTCAGCGGATGCATTTTTGAGGCCCTTGGGCATACTTACGATGAACCTGATCCTGTGTGTCTGGCTGAGGACATGGTTATGAGTGTTTGTTAGAGTAAGCACTCAGCCGAGTGGTTTTGTTCTGAGTTCAGATGCTGGGCTGCTGAGATTTCTTGGGATGACGTCGCCCTCAGGGGCTTATTCCTCAGAGGTCTGTTGGAGCATTTAAAGGATGCCTTGCCACTATATCCCCCACCTGATTCTCTGGAGGACACCATGACCCAGGCTGTCCTTGTGGATCATAGGCTGTGGGCGAGAGGGGTGATGCAATTGGAAACCCCATTGTTCCCCAGTGGGAGTGAAGCCATTCCCTCATTTGAGGCTATGGAGGTGGGTGCGGTCACCTTTAAGGAGAAAGAAAGGAGACGCCGTCGCGAGAAGCAGCTGTGCTTCTATTATGGGGAGTCTGGACACTGGAGGAAGGACTGTCCCTTCCGTCCCTCATCGGCCAAGGTGTCGGGAAACGACTAGGTCTGTTTGTTTGTTGAGGAGACCGCATACACCCTCAGGTACATTCCTCATTTTCAAAGGTTTTGCTGCAAGTAGAACTGCTGGTGGACAGTTGTCCTCCTTTTTCTATGGCTTTTGTTGATTGCGGTTCGTCCATCAACTTGATCGACTCCCGTTTAATATCTCAATACAAGATAGGGACAGTCAGGCTGGAGACTTCGGTTAAAGTGGTGGCTATTGACTCCTCTCCTCTCTTCTCTATGTTTCTGAGGTCTTTTCACTCAAGGTTTTCTCAGTTCATGCTGAAAAAATAAGTTGTTTTGTTTTGGAAAATCTGCCTGCTGCGTTGGTGTTGTGGATGCCCTGGTTGCAATGCTACAAGCCAGTCATCAATTGGGAGACTGGGGAAATTGTTCACTGGGGTCCTAACTGTGTCGATCAATGTTGTAAATCTGTAAAATCTGTCTCTGTGTCGTCTGTCGGTCTGGAGGATGTCCCGGAGTACCTGAAAGACTTCAAAGACGTATTCTCGGAAAGTGAGGCCGAGGTCTTACCGCCACATAGACCCTTTGATTGTGCCATTGAGTTGGTTCCTGGGGCTAAGTTGCCTAAAGCCGGTCTGTTCAATTTGTCCAGCCCTGAACGTTCAGCCATGAAGGAGTATACTGCGGAAAGTCTCCACAAGGGGCATATCCCTCTGTCTCTCCTGTGGCTGCAGGGTTTTTTTTGTAAAGAAAAAAGATGGCGGTTTACGTCCCTGCCTCGACTTTCGAGAACTTAACAAAATTACCGTGAGAAACATGTACCCTCTTCCCCTTATTCCAGATTTGTGTAATCAGTTGTCAGGGGCTAAATGGTTCTCCAAACTATTTCTTCGGGGAGCCTATAATCTGATAAGGGTTCGCGAGGGGGACGAGTGGAAAACTGCGTTTCTCACATCTGAGGGACTCTTTGAAAACCTGGTTATATCATTTGGTCTTACAAATGCTCCAGCCATATTTCAAAATTTCATTTATGTGGTGTTTGCTGACCTTATAGGCCATTTTGTAGTTCTCTACCTTGATGACATTTTCGTGTACTCCCCTGATAGTCATACACATCTGCTACATGTGCGAACTGTTCTCCAAAGACTCAGGGAAAATCAATTGTTTGCCAAATTGGAGAAATGTTTGTTTTTTGTACAGGAGCTGTCTTTTCTAGGCCTGATTGTGTCCTGTGAGGGGTTTTTCATGGATCCCAAGAAGGTGCAGGCTATTGTTGACTGGGTCCAACCCTGGGATCTTAAGGGTCTTCAGCGCTTCTTGGGATTCACCAATTATTATCAAAAATTTATTAAGGTGTTTTCACAGGCGGTTAAGCCGCTTACTGATCTCACATGCAAGGGTATGAATGTAAAAAATTGGTCTGTATCTGCCAAGGATTCCTTTTTGCCGTTGAAAAAATGTTTTATGTCCGCTCCGATCTTGGTGCAGCCAGACCCATCCAAACCTTTTATTGTGGAGGTGGACGCTTCTGAGGTGGGGATGGGAGCAGTGTTGTCTCAGGGACCTGCCACTTTGACTAATCTCAATCCATGTGCCTTCTTTTCCAGGAAGTTCTCTTCAGCCTAGAGAAATTACGATGTGGGCAATAGAGAACTTCTTGGCATTAAAGGAATGGAGGCACTTTTTGCAAGGGGCGGTTCATCCGATCACTGTGATTACTGATCATAAAAATTTGGCTTATACTGAGTCTGCTAAAAGATTGACCCCAAGACAGGCCTGCTGGTCGCATTTTTCTCGGTTTCAGTTTTCCATTACTTTTCGTCCTGGGTGCAAAAATGTCAAAACTGATGCTTTATCTCAAAAATTTAAGAATTTTGATTCTGTGACTCCCCCCGAACTGCCATCCTCCATTCTTCATCCCGGGGTGGTGGTGGCTAAGGTCTCATCGGAGCTGGAGCAGTAGATTGTTGAAGCTCAGTCTCTTGCTCCTGCCTCTAAACCGGGGGGGGGTAAATTGTTTGTCCCAGAGCAATTTCAGTATAGACTCCTTCAAGAGATAATGAGTCTAGGCTGGGTGCTCATCCTGGAATTTTGGCCACATGAGAGGCCGTGGCAAGGGATTTTTAGTGGCCCTCGTTGGGTACGGATATCAAAAAATTTGTATCTGCATGTGGGGTTTATGCCTGTTCTAAGAGCTCTCATAGACGGTCGGCCAGGTAACTGGTGCCTTTGCCAGTTCCTGATAGACCATAGACTCACCTGTCCATGGACTTTATCACCAATCTCCCTCCTTCCAGGGGTAATACCATTGGTGAAAGTGGACAGGTTTTCTAAGCAGGCCCATTTTGTAACCTTGTCTGCATTACCCTCAGCTGAAACCTTGTCCAAGCTGTGCAACACGTGGTCCGTCTGCATGGGGTACCCACGAATGTGGTGTCTGAAAAAGGTGTGCAATTTGTGGCTAGGTTCTGGAGGGCATTCTGTAAAAAAATTGGTATTACATTGTCTTTTTCTTCTGCATACCACCCTGAGAGTAATGGTCAGACTGAACGCGTCAATCAATCCCTTGAACAAATTCTTAGATGTTTGGCCTCTGTTAAGCAGGATAATTGGTGTGATGCATTGCCTTTGGCTGAGTTCGCCTTAAACAGCCGTGTAAATCAGTCCACCGGTATGTCCCCATTCCTGATTAACTATGGGTTAAGTCCACATTTTGGGAAATTTTCCCGCTTGGATTCTGGTTGTCATGGGGCAGAGGGTTCTGTACAGCGTTTAAAAAATCTGTGGGCTGAGGTCCGTCATAATATCTCCAAGGCTCAAGGAAGGTATAAGTTCTTTGCAGACAAGAAGAGAGTCTTGGGTCGTACGTTTCAGGTTGGAGAGAAGGTTTGGCTTTCCACGCGGAATATCAAACTCAAGGTTCCATCAGTCAAGTTGGGTCCAAAGTTCATTGGTCCGTATGAAATCGTGGAAATAGTCAATCCTGTAGCATATAGGTTACGCCTCCCAGCTTCATTCATGATTTCCAATGTGTTCCACAAATCCCTTTTAAAACCGTTGGGGTCTGTTGAGGAGGGTTCTGTATCAGCTGTTCCCCTGGTGTTGGTGGAGGGTCACATGGAATATGAGGTTGGACATATGGCAGATTCTCGTCTTGTACGCTGCACCTTGCAGTATCTGGTATACTGGAAGGGGTATGGTCCAGAGGATCGATCTTGGGTCCCTGCCCAGTCTGTACATGCTGATCGTCTGGTTCGGGCGTTTCATGCCACGCATCCTGAGAAGCTTGGGGGTCCAGTGGCCCCCCATTGAAAGGGGGGTACTGTCATGGTCTGTATGGAAGTTCTTGTCTAGTACTTCACGGGTTAATGCTGTTGGCCTCTCTCTGGCTGTGGGAGGGCTTTAAATAGCCTCTTTTGGGCTCTGTCCGTTGTCAGTGATACTCCTTCCCTCGGCTGAGTTAGTTGACTCTTGTGTGCTTGTGCTTTGTGCATACTTTTGTGTGATCCCCTGTTTCTGACCCGGTCTGTCCCCCCATTTTGCACTTGTCTGCTGATTCTGTACCATTTGTTGCTTGCCTGGTTTTGACTCCTGTTCGGTCTTGTGACTGCCCATTTTGCCTGTTCCCCTGGTACCTCTGTACCCTTCCCGGTTTCTGACTCTTGGCTTGGACCTGACCACTCTCTTGTTTCTCGTTCTGGTTCCCCACAGACCTTCCGGTGCTGTCCTCGGCTCGCCTGACCTCTCCTCGGCCCTGCCGGATTCTGCCGCTCTCCGCTATCTCCTCAGGGAGTTTGGTGGTTGGCTCCGCCCCTGAGCCTCCCTCATCGGTCACGTGTCGCAGGTCCTGCACGCCGGCAGTCGCGCCTGTCCCAGCAAACCCTCTGTGCGCTGAGAACCAGGTAACCTAGTATCCAGTTGGAGACGTGTACTGACCTGAATAGTGCATCAGTCATGGTGTCCCTGATAGTATCAGATCCAGAGGCTGTGCAGATCTAGTGGTGCTTACTTTAGGAAATGATTTTCTGGACATTTTACCTTTAAGACAGCTAGTGCACTTCATCATTTGACTACACTGGTTGATTTCAAAACCATTTGCAAGTTGGGCTAGCTTCCTTACTGCTTCTGGGTCTCTGTGCCCAACACGTCTGTGCCATACATGGATACAGTTCTTATGCACATCTTGTCTAGCACTGTACACTCTTTCTTTGCATTTTAGCCGATAAAGTTCATCTTGGATTTTTCCTTCTTCAAGAGTGTGACCCATCTTTGAGATGATGCAGCTGTTATCTCTAAAAGTTACTACATTCCTCTTTTGCGTGAGCTTCTTTACTGACAAAAGATTGCTTTCAAGGCTGGGAACATAGAGAACATCCATTATTGGGATTTTTCTGCTTTGTGTTGAGGAAACTGGACAGTGGAGGTAGAAGTCTCCTACTCCTTCGGAAGTCATATAGTGACCATTAGCTATGATGACCTTTTCTGACTTGCTTTCATTAAGGTCAGTGAAGAAATCCTTGTTATTTGTCATCCATAGAGAAGAAAGCGGATAGGCACTGTTGAAGCGCAATGTAAGCGCGAAACGATCGTCGTCTGTATTTACTCCATCGTTTTATCTGCCTGCTGTAGGTAACATGATGCCACAATAAAGGATTTTGTTGCATGGGACGGTATGTGCCTATTCGCTTTCTTCTCTATGGATACACAGATTCTTTTTCTTTGGAAGTGGCACCCGTTTTCCCTAATATGTGTGCAGCTTCATTAACCCGAGGTCATAGAGCTGTGCCTTCGTCCTGCTTTTCTTCTATGGTACTTGTTATTTGTCATATGACTGTTTGCACCAGAATCTATACACCATATATGCTTTGCACATGGGCCTGTACTGGCATTAAAAGCAGCTTCATCACATGCAGAATCTTCCTTTATAGCTGTTTTAACCCATTAATGACTGTTCTGCTTATTAAGCTGACTCATTCTTGCTTTCCAAATTCTGTAGTCTGCTTTAAGGTGATGGGCTCTTTACAGACAAAACATTCACGAGTTTCGCTTAGATTGCACTTATATTTAGGGGAATCCAGTGTCTTTAATGCTGTTTCTGATCTGGATTCATTACTACTGCTTACATGCTGCGTTTTTCTCTTGAATTCATCCACAATTTTGCCTTTAACATACTCTAGTGTCAGCTCATCATCTGGCCGTGCAACTAGTGCAGTCATGAATGTGCCATAACTCTCTGGAAGACCACTTAATAGAAGTGCAGCAACATGAAAATCTTTAATTTCTTCTCCAATACCCCTGAGACGCTCCACAATCTCTAGGGTGTTTCTTATATAGTCCTGCATATTCTGTCCATCACTTAGCTTAGACTGATACAGCTTTCTCATGAGATAAAGCTTGTTGCTGAGATTTGATCTTTCATGCACTTTCTGTCACTCATCCCACATCTCCTTTGTAGTTGCACACTTGCATATATGCACAATCTGATTATCATCTACACTGAGGGAGATTGTGCTTTGTGCTTTCTGATTCTACTGTATCCAATCATCTGGTAAAGGATGAGGCACTTGTTCCTGAGTATATTCCCATGTACCTTCTCTTATGAGCAGCATCTTCACCTTGAATTTCCAGGACTGGTAAGTTCTGGTTAGTGAGGCTTGGCACTGAGAACTTGACAGGATTGCTGCTAGTGGACATCTTCTCTGTTGCTCTGTGCTGCTTTTGCTCTGGGCTTCTGTTGCTGTGTCACTCTGGAGTTCTGTGTCATTCTGGGCCCATAACCTGTTGGCAGTGTTGGCAGCGGATTATTCTGGATACTCTCCAAGCATGTGACAATAGAGCATCTTTATACAGGAACAAACAGGAACAATATATGATAAGCTTAATAGATCAGGAATAAATCATTTGTGTGTCTCTATCTGTGCAGTATCTACAGCAGGCTGCTTCTCTCATACACAGACACAGGAAAACAGGAAATACATTCACATGCTCTTCCTGTGTGAGCCTCTGGGAGTTTTTTTTTTTTTAAATTTTATAAACAGCATACAAATCTAGCAACTAAGCACTCATAGACAGGAATGGAGTTGTTGCACCAAACATATTCCAACAAAATATATAAACTAATAATTGGGCATAATCAATCTCATTGTCAATGGCTCTTGTCTTGTCCTTTCAAACTATGACAGTGACCCGTCTGTGATGGTACAAAGTCTCTTGCTTACTGTAGGTCTATAGACATGTTAGATGGTGCTTCACCTACCTCCATATGATAACGTTAATGCTTCTACTTCAAAGTACGGCATCTCATGGTCCAGTGCATTGTTTCGTGGTTTATACATGAATCTAACATAACAATCCTTTAGTGTAACCCTGTATGGAATCGGAGGCACATCTAGTTACTGATTGAAGAAAAAAAACCTGTAAAGCCGCCCATTAGTTATAGTACTCAAGCAGATCAATAACACAATCAGTGTCTTAGTTACCTCATGGGCCTCAAAACTGTCTCCTTGAACAACTCCCCCTGTTTTCCATAGAAACCAAACAGAGATTTGTGGTAATGTCTCACATTGCTGTGGAACAGAAGAAAGCTGCCCTATGGCTGATAGCTGCCCCGTGGCTGGGTGATAAGGGCAATAAGGCCACTTCTCTTAGACTGCTTTGTTAAATAAGGACCAGACATTTACAATCAGATGTCAAAGTCAGAATTGTTACTGTTAATGTAGGTTTACTGGTAAAACCGCTTGTGCATACAGTCATGCATTATAGACCTGTACTTTATAACATAAAAACATAATCTGGTTCGCTAAAACTCCTGCTACTGAAGACTGACTTCAGTCACATCGATCTCCCATTTACACGTTCCGAATTTAGAGTGATACTGATACTGACTATGATATTGACTATTCCCTTGTGGTATAATAAATTGTGCATCTCTGCTGAACACTTTCTAATTTTCCAAGAGACATTATGAAGCCAACTTCACCTCAGAGGGAGTATGCAATCCCCAAAACTCAATTTAAACTACTTACACCATCCTATAGGAGATGTAGCCCCTATAAAACTCATATCTGCAGTATAGATTTCCCTACTTCAACTGGGCATCATTTGTTTTTATTTTTTATGCAAATAATGGCTCCTTTGTTTACCCTTGGCATGGCCAGGGGCTCAGTAAACCATTCCACCCCACAATCAACATGTTGCGCATTTTCCCTTAGCGTGATTGACACTGACTCTGGGCAAGCAATGCCTGATTTGAATTCCCAACTTTGCAGGTCTGCACTGAGTGCCAAACAGGAGCAAAAACAGTGTCAGTGCGGGCACGCGCTCATCCCTTTCTTCTGTCTGCAATGGATATTTGCTACCATTTGGTCCTGAGTGCAGCAAGCAGACACTGTAGACAGGAGAGAGGGATAAGAGAGCCCCTGTCCAGCTGATACCATGTTAATTCATACCTGCTGCTGTGTCGGTGTGGACTTGCATGGTCAGGGATTAAATTCAGGCTGCACTTCTTCTGTGCATGCAAGCGCTGACAATCAATCTAAGAGGAGATTCACAGCGTGATGACTGAGCTGTCGGAGCAGTGCACTGAGACCACACTAAGCCTGCAGTGAGAAGCCCTTATAAGAATATGAAATAAAACTTAATAAAATCTACACTTCTGGTATAAGTTTTATAGGGACTAAGTCCTCTATAAGACTATATAAATAGTTTAAAATGATATTGAGGCTCCTAACTTTAATGTACCAGATTATATATACTTTCTATCTAAGTTCATTACGATGATCCTATCAAACAATACATTATGAAACATTGCACAAATAACTGGTAACAGATAAAATTCCATTATCATTCAAACAATGGACAAAATTAAGTGCCACTTAAAAGAAGAAAGAGTTAGTGTCATACACCATCTGGGGCAGTTATGGCTCAGGGTTATGAAATAGATGGAGACTAACAGGCCACCCTGCAGCTTCTACTGTAGATGCTCAGTAATCCTTGGGTGTAGCCAGCTAGTAGGTAGTTAGTATACAACAGACTAAGATCTGGGAAGTGGAAAAGCAAATAATAAAAGTAATGGCGACAGTTTTCCTAAAAGAAATGTTATTCCTATCAACAGGATAGAGTATAACTTACTGATCACCGGATCACCAATCCTAAAATCAGGATCCAGGAACCCCCCAAAATGGGGCTCTATTCATTGATTTTGAAGGGAACAGAGGTGCGCATGCTCGACTTCCACTCCGTTCATTGTAGATGGAACAGTTGGAAATACCCAAGTGCTGTACTCGCCTTTCTCTGGCAGTTTCATTGACAATGAATGGAGTGGAGACTGAGCATGCACACCACAACGTCATTCAGGAAAGGGCTGCATATCTCAATGGAGTTCGAGTCAACATCTCAGGAGTCAGGACCCCTAGTGAGCAGCAAAGTTATTCTCTATTCCATGGAGAGGGTATAGCATTTTTTATGACTCTTTAAAGATTTTAAAGCACCATATTAGTTATGCACACATTCAATAAACAGCCCCATCAAAATCTTAATAGTAAAGGATTTACAGTCATAGCCAAAAGTTTTGAGAATGACACAAATATTA
>VIAB01015570.1:10095-21032 GCA_009801035.1 Oophaga pumilio | reverse complement strand
CACTTGCCCGGGTATGCCGGGTGCTGACGCCGGCCCTGCATGTGTGTATACTATAAAATGTGTACTATAAGATGGTGAAGAAAGAATAATTACATTTCTTTCACTAAAATGTTGTTTTGGCCCCAAATTTTTAATTTTTTAAGGAATAATAGGAAAAACTGGACATCTTAGTTTCTTGTGCAATTTCTCCTGAGTGTGCTAATACCCTGCATGTAATCGGCAACTACTTTTGAGGCACAGTGCAAAGCTCAAAAGGGAAGGGGCACAATATTATAGTGCAGATTTTACTATTATGGTTTAAGGGTGTCAATGACTGGGAGAGCTCATAAGGTGCAAGAACAGCAGGACTCCTCATAAGTGACCCCATTTTACAAAATACACTTCTTGATTAATTAATCTAGGGGTGCAGTGATCATACTGACACCAAAGGTGTCTCACAGAATTTTATACCATTGGGCAATGAAGAAAAAATAATTACATTTTTACCCCAAAAATTTAGTTTTAACCCCAAATTTTACATTTTCACACAAGTGGGTAAAAATGGCACCAAAATTTGTCCCACAATTTCTAATGAATGTAGAAATACCCCATATGTGTCTCTACAGTAATGCTTAGCCATACGACGAGACTCTGGAGGGAAGGACCGCTATTTTCCTCCTGGAGTGCAGATTTTCCTACAATAGTTTGCGGACTCCATATACAGAGCCCCTAAGTGCTAGAGAGCAGAATCCCACCTCAGGTGACCCCTTTTTAGAAATGATACCCCTGCCAAACATGTGAACGCTAAAGGTAGTTTATACACATTGGGGTTCAGAAGGGAGGAAAGGCATTTGGATTTGGGAGCACAGAATTCGCTGAATTTCTTTTGAGGGGCAAGGAGCCATTTTGCTTTTCCAGAGCCTTTGTATGTGGAAGCCTTGTATACTTCCGATAGCAAATGACAGTCCTGAGTGGGGAATTGCATTTTTTGCAGACTGAGTTGAAGCTTTTATTGGAAATATTTAACATAACGTTTGGAATCACATTTATCTACACTGAGCACTTACATCTAAATCTCCGAGTGACGTGACAACTCAAACCCCTGAGGAATCCAATCACTATAATGAGGAAGCAGAGTTACTCTGGATCCATCTGGCCTCTCTTCAGCGTTGTCCTGCCTTTCAGAGGCACACAAAACTATGGTGGACCGCATTTTTATGCATGCCTAAAAAGACGGACACTGCTGGATCACAGGTCCTACGATGTCCACAGTGCCTCCATCTGCCTCATTATAGGGAATCTTCCTCCAGGGGTTCTGTCTAAATCATGCATTTCAGAGATTTACACGGAAACCCCTGTGTTAGTGCTCAGAGTAGAGAGCAAGATAAATGTGCACCGAGCCTTAGTGTGATCTTTGTGAGGCAGGATGAACAAATCCACAGCAGGTGAAGAATTGGTTTTATTTTTTTTTTCGCCAATCCTCATATCCTCATATAAATGATTAGATGACTTTATTCTTCGGGTCGGTGCGATTACAGCGATATCAGATTTATTTTGGGTTTTTATGTTTGGCTGCTATCACACGGTAACAAATGCTTTTTTCTTGCATGAAGATGTTTTTGCATCGCCACATTTTGAGAGCTAGAATTTTTCAATATTTTGGCTGACAGTCATGTGAGGGCTTGTTTTTTTGAAGGACAAGTTGACGTATTTATTGATACTATTTTCGGTCACATGACATTTTTTGATTGCTTTCTATTCCGATTTTTGTGGAGCCAGAATGAACAAAAACTAGCAATTCAGGAATTGTTTTTTCTTTTTTTCCCCCCATTCCGCATGTGGTAAAATTGATAAGGCAGCTTTATTCGTCGGGTCAGTATGATTACAGCGCTACCTCATTTATATAGTTTTTTATATTTTGGCGCTTTTACACAATAAAAACATTTATAGAAAAAATAATTATTTTTGCACGCTTTATTCTGAGAGCTATAATTTTTTTATTTTTCCACTGATGGAGCTGTATGGCAACTTGCTTTTTGTGGGACAAGATGGCGTTTTCAGTGATACCATTTTTATTTACATTCGTCTTTTTGATCGCATTTTATTCCACTATTTTCCAAGCGGTATAATGGTAAACCATAGTTTACTACTTTTTTTGTCTCTCTTTACGGTATTCACTGAAGGGGTTCACTAGTGTAACACTTTTATAGATCGGATTGTTCGAGACATGGCGTTACCAAACGTATACTTTTTTGTTTATTTAATTTTTTTTTACATAAAAATGTGTATTTATTGGTGTAAAATTTTTTAATTATTATTACTATTTAACATTATTTTATTTTTACATATTTTTTCTTTTTTTCCCTTTTTTTAAATTTTTTTACTTAGTCCTTTTTGGGACTTTCACTTTTTTACATTGATTGCAGGTGTAATACATTGCAATGCACCAGAATTGCAGTACATTATACCTATACTGAAAGTTTCTGACACCATGTTGTGAGCTTGGTCTCAGAATCTTTCCGTAGCTTGGTGACCCAGGGGTCGTCATGGCAATGATCAGGCCCCGCGATGAAGTCACAGGGGCGCCGATCTGAAGGCAGAGGGAGCTTCCATCCCTCTGCCTCCCTCCTGAATGTTGCGATCACGCTCGATTGCAGTATTTAGATTGTTAACACCCAAAGGCGGCGCTGGCACTACTACAGGCTGTTAGTGCAGAAGCTCGGCCACTGGCAGAGCTGAGCTGCTGCACTGATCGGGCAGGAAGTGCTGATATTTCAGCATCTCCTGCGCGATCTTTCTGTGATTGGTCAGTCAGATCAACTGACCGATCACAGCAATCTGGGTGCAGGGACCGATGGCATTGGTCCCCGCACCTCTTCCCGTGCCTCTCAGCTGTCTGTGGCAGCTGTTGGCACGGAACTGTCACTGCGTGTTTACACACAATGACAGTTTAAATGCATGACGGACATAGCCCGTCCTGGTGAGGGAACTGACACCCGGCCAAGACGGGCTATGTCCGTCATTGGACGTTAAGGGGTTACGATTATTCATTGTTTTGTTCATCCTAGAAAATATAACTAAATTGACAACCAGTCAATATTCCTCTTGTTAATCATAGAATCATAGAATGTTAGAGTTGGAAGTAATCTCAAGGGTCATCATATCAAATCCCATGCTCAATGCAGGATTCACTAAACCATCTCAGACAGTCTGTCCAGCCTCTCTTTGAAGACTACCATTGAAGGAGAACTCACCACCTCTCGTGGCAGCCTGTTCCACTCATTGGTCACCCTCACTGTCAAAAAGTTTTTTTAATAATATCTAATCAGTATCTTCTCCCTTTCAGTTCCATTCCATTGCTTCTCATGGTTCCATGTGCAAATGAGAATAAGGATGATCCCTCTACACTGTGACATCCCTTCAGATATTTGTAGACAGCTATTAAGTCTACTTTTTTGCAAGTTAAGCATTCCTAGATCTTTTAACTGTTCCTCGTAGGACATACTTTGCAGTCCGCTCACCATCCTGGTAGCTCTTATCTGAACGAGCTCCAGTTTTACAATATCTTTTTTAAAATGTGGTTCCCAGAACTGAACACAGTATTCCAGATGAGGCCTGACCAAGGAGGAGTAGAGTGGGATAATTACTTCACGTGATTAGACTCTATGCTTCTTTATATACATCCAAGAACTATGTGTTAGGGGTCGAGTTCCCGGTTCTGCACAAGGGGAATCTCGAGCCAGCCCCGCTGCGGTCTCCCATCCATCTCCGGCCGCAGTGGAGCCTGCTCAGAAGAGACGTTGGTCCCAGCGTCTCGTCCAGTCTAATACTCTCAGAGGATGACTGCTGCCTCTCCAGCTCCTGCTATTGTAACCAGTGCAGGTCAGCGGCGAGCAGACGTATTTCGGACTAAGTCCTGTGTTTTTCCTTCTGAGCATGCCCAGGGTAAGATCTCTCATAGGAGATCAGGGGTCACATGCTCAGCTACTGCAGCGACTCCCATTGGTCCTCCAGGAAGGTCCTGAAGCTGCTCGAGTTCTGGGGCAGGCTTCCATTGGTCCTTTCTGGAAGGTCCTGCAGTTGTTGCTGCTATAAAAAGCTTGCATGACCGCACGGCCATGCGCTTGTATCAATCCTGTTACGTGCTTTGCGCCAGTGTGGTTATGTGCGCATATGATTAGGGCCATACGCCATATAGTACCCCAGCGTCTAAGTCTTGCGACTCTGTGGAATAACAGAGTTCGCTCATTCCGCCACATAGTGCTACGGCATTTATATCAGTGACTCTGTGAATTAACAGAGCTCATGCATACCGCCAGTTTAGCGCCATCTTACTAGCCACAGGACCTGCCTGCACGGTGTACCCCGGGCTGCGAACACACCTCTCATTTATTTATATTAGGTGCGTTCCGCAGACCATAACATAATACTAGCACCAGGGTCTGGCTAGTAAAATGGCAGACGACCAGCATCTACAGCGGTACATCCAGCAGCTGGAAGGTAGGTTGGCGGCCCTTGAGCGCACAACCTCAGCTGTGGATGTTACCGCAGTCGCTGTTCAGGCTGCTAGCGTGGCTGCAGCCAGTTTGTCCACTGCCACCTCTGCTCCTACATTATCCCACCTCCCGCTTCCAGACAAGTTTGCTGGTGACAGCAAGCAATGTCGGGGATTCGTGAGTCAGTGCTCTATACAGCTCGAGCTTCTGGCTGCACATTTCCCCATGGATCAGGCACAAGTGGGTTTTGTAATATCTCTCCTGTAGGGCAGAGCGTTGGAGTGGGCCACGCTGCTGTGGGAGCGTGACGATCGTGTGGTGCGGAGTGCTCCTCGCTTTCTGGTGGCTCTAAAAAAGGTCTTTTTAGGACCTCAGGTCACCCACAATATGGCGCTCCCACTGCTGGCAAGTACACAGGGTTCATCCTTGGTCAGCTATTTTGCTTTCCAATTTCGGACTCTGGCCTTGGAGTTAGAATGGCCAGATAAAGTCCTCATTCCCGTGTTTTGGAGAGGACTGGCGGGCCATGTGAAAGACGCCTTGGCTACCAGGGAGATTCCTGTCACACTGGAGAAGCTTATAGCTATATCTACTCGCATCGAACTCAGTTTTCACGAGCGGAGGCTGGAGCTGGCCCCCACCTTCGCCAGACCTCTGGAATCTTCAGTTCCAGCGTCCGACTCCCATGAAGCCATGGAGGTTTCTCGAGCGGTTGCCAACAGTCAGGACACTATGTTAATAGGTGTCCACAGCGATCAGGAAAGCGATCACGTCTAGTGACCCTGGGAGGAGGTTCACTAGAGACTGCGGCATTTTCCTCCAAGATGACTTTCAAGGGGACAGTCACTGTAGGCTCTTACAGTCGAGCTTTGTTTGGACTCGGGAGCAGAGAGGAATTTCATGTCCTCTACCTTTGCCCTCCGCCACACAATACCTCTGGTGGCGATCGACAAACCAGTGACTGTTCGAGTTGTGAATGGGTCGACACTGCCCTCACAGATTACACACCAAACAGTTCATCTCACATTGTCTCTATCTCCTTCCCATCAGGAAATTATTTCCCTTCTCGTCCTTCCCGTGGGAATAAACGAGATCCTACTGAGAGTACCCTGGCTCCGTTTCCACTCTCCACATATAGAGTGGACCTCTGGTAGGATACTGGGTTGGAGTGATTCTTGTAGAGGCAGATGTGTCAGAGAGTGCGTTCAGGTTACCACTACTTAGTTACCCACAGATCTTACTCCTCTTCCCAAGTGCTATTGGTCATATGCAGACGTGTTCTCCAAGAAGACTGCGGAGACTCTTCCGCCTCATCGCCCCTATGACTGTCCTATCGACCTCTTGCCTGGCGCAGAACCTCCTCGGGGAAGGGTCTATCCCATCTCTCTTCCTGAGACGGAGGCTATGTCCAAGAATATCCAGTAGAATCTGGCAAGAGGGTTCATCAGGAAGTCGGTGTCACCAGCAGGGGCGGGGTTCTTCTTCGTGCAGAAGAAGAACGGAGAATTACGTCCGTGCATATATTACAGGGGTCTTAATGCCATCACCGTTAAGAACAAGTACCCATTGCCCCTGATTTCTGAGCTCTTTGATAGGCTCCGGGGAGCAAGGGTATTTACTAAATTAGATCTGCGTGGTGCTTATAACCTGATTCGCATCAGTGAAGAGGACGAATGGAAGACGGCTTTTAATACCAGGGTTGGGCATTATGAAAACCTGGTGATGCCCTTTGGGCTCTGTAATGCTCCAGCCATTTTCCAAGACTTTGTCAATGACATCTTCCGGGATATGCTTTCCACCTCAGTAGTAGTCTATCTGGATGATATTCTCATCTTTTCTCCAGATATTGACTCTCACCGGAGGGATGTTTGCAGAGTCTTCGACCTTTTACGGGCAAACTCCCTCTATGCAAAGTTGGAGAAATGCATGTTTGAGCAGGAGTCTTTATCTTTCCTGGGCTATATCATCTCCGCCCAGGGATTGGCTATAGATCCTGCCAAACTACAGTCTGTGATGGACTGGCAAGAACCTCATTCTCTTAAAGCGGTGCAGCGCTTTATGGGGTTCATTAATTACTATCGCCAGTTCATTCCCCAATTCTCGACTTTGGTAGCTCCCTTGGTAGCCCTCACCAAGAAGGGAGCAAATCCCAAATTGTGGTTGGAGGAGGTCTCCAAGGCTTTCACCTCTATTAAGTCTCATTTTGCTAGCGCTCCCATCCTACATCGCCCCGATGTTGATAAGCCATTTTTATTGGAGGTGGATGCCTCATCCGTTGGTGCTGGAGCAGTCCTCTCCCAAAAGGATGCTCAAGGTCGGAAGCATCCTTGCTTCTTCTTCTCCAAGACCTTCACTCCAGTGGAGAGGAATTATTCCATCGGGGACAGGGAGTTGCTAGCAATGAATTTGGCCTTCTCTGAGTGGAGACATCTCCTGGAGGGGGCTCGTTTTCCCTTCCAAGTCTTCACCGACCACAAAAATTTGGTGTATTTACAAACAGCCCAGCGGCTTAATTCTCGTCAGGCCAGATGGTCCTTGTTCTTCTCCTGGTTTCACTTTACCCTCCATTTTCTCTCGGGAGAGAAGAACATTCGTGCCGACGCTCTCTCTCGCTCTGTGGTGTCCTCTGAGGAGGAGGAGGAGCCTCGGCTTATTGTCCCCACAGAGAGCCTGAGAACAGTGGCCCCGGTTTCGCTAGAGTCTTTGCTTCCGGGCAAGACTTTCATGCCCACCAATTTGCAACCGGAGGTACTCTCTTGGGCACATTCATCCAGGGTGGGTGGACATTTTGGGGCAAAGAGGACATCTGAGTTGCTGGCGAGAATATACTGGTGGCCGGATATGGTCCGTGACGTCGGGGATTATGTTCGGGCATGCGTCTCCTGTGTCAAGAATAAGTCCCCTCGGCAATGGCCATCTTGGTTACTTTACCCTTTGCCGGTGGCAGACAGGCACTGGGAGATGGTCGGGATGGATTTTGTGGTGGGCCTACCCAAGTATCAGGGCTGCACCATCATTTGGGTGATCACCAACCATTTCTCCAAAATGGTGCACCTGGTGCCGCTACCACGGTTACCCTCTGCACGGGCTCTGGCAGCGTTGTTCATTAGGCACATCTTCCATCTACACAGCATTCCAGATAAAATTGTCAGTGACCGAGGTCCCCAGTTTGCGTCTCGGTTCTGGAGAGAGCTTTGTCATCTACTCAGTATTGAGTTAAATCTCTCTTCAGCGTACCATCCTGAGACTAATGGGTTGGTAAAGAGGGCCAACCAGACCTTGGTCACATATCTGCGACATTTTGTTTCTGCCAGGCAGGATGACTGGGCATCCTTGCTACCATGGGCGGAGTCTGCACTTAACAATGCGATAGCTGACTCCACTGGACAGACCCCATTCCTTCTCAATTATGATCAGCACCCGCGGGTTCCGGTGCCTATGCCCGTGTCTTCCGCCGACTCCAGGGTGGCAGACTGGGCTGTAGAGGCACGGGACATTTGAGACCATACCCAGGACACCATTCAGGCTTCCAAGGAGAGGATGAGGTCTTCCGCCGACGCTCATCGGCGCCCCACTCCGATATTTGCTCCTGGTGACCTAGTGTGGCTTTCAGCTCGAAACATCAGGCTGCGAGTGGAGTCCACTAAATTGGCACCCCGCTATTTGGGTCCCTTCAAGGTCCTCGAGCAAGTTAACCCTGTGGTTTACCGGTTAGCCCTTCCGCCTCGCCTTGGTATCTCCGACACGTTTCATGTGTCCCTCCTGAAACCCGTAGTCATGTCCCGGTTTTCCGAGTCATCTGCCAGGACATCGGGTTTGTCTATGGACGATCACGAGGTGAACACTGTTGTAGGGTGCAAGGTGGTATGGGTCAAAAAATTTTACTTGGTGGACTGGAGGGGTTATGGGCCTGAGGATAGGTCCTGGGAGCCTGCCGAGCATATTCACGCTCCGCAGCTCATCGCTACCTTTGAAAGTAGCGAGGCCCAAAGAAGGGGGGCCCTAGGAGGGGGGTAATGTTAGGGGTCGAGTTCCCGCTTCTGCACAAGGGGAATCTCGAGCCATTCCCGCTGCGGTCTCCCATCCGTCTCTGGCTGCAGTGGAGCCTGCTCAGCAGAGACGTTGGTCCCAGCGTCTCGCCCAGTCTAATACTGTGCAGAGGATGACTGCTGCCTCTCCAGCTCCTGCTATTGTAACCAGTGCAGGTCAGCGGCAAGCAGACGTATTTGGGACTAAGTCCTGTGTGTTTCCTTCTGAGCATGCCCAGGGTAAGATCTCTCATAGGAGATCAGGGGTCACATGCTCGGCAACTGCAGCAACTCCCATTGGTCCTCCAGGAAGGTCCTGAAGCTGCTCGAGTTCTGGGGCAGGCTTCCATTGGTCCTTTCTGGAAGGTCCTGCAGTTGTTGCTGCTATAAAAAGCTTGCATGACCGCATGGCCGTGCGCTAGTATCAATCCTGTTACGTGCTTTGCGCCAGTGTGGTCATGTACGCATGTGAATAGGGATCGGCTGTAAAACGCCACTAGAATACCGGCACCTCCGGTGAGGAGTTTGTATGCACGTGTTCAGGGCCCGGCTAAAATAAGCCTCTAGAATATCGGCCGCTCTGGTGAGGAGTTGGTTGTCTGCGTTTCTGACTGTATGACCATGGACTGCAATTTGCTCAGCAGTTATTTATGTCTCCTGTGAGGTTAACAGGACACAGTCTCTATCTCAGCAGCTCTGTGGAGTCAGAGTCCGCTCATACCGCCATATAGTACCACAGCGTCTATGTCTGTGACTCTGTGGAATAACAGAGTTCGCTCATTCCGCCATATAGTGCTACGGCGTTTATATCAGTGACTCTGTGAATTAACAGAGTTCACGCATACCGCCAGTTTAGCGCCATCTTACTAGCAGCAGGCTCTGCCTGCACGGTGGACCGCGGGCTGCGAATGCACCTCTCATTTATTTATATTAGGTGCGTTCCGCAGACCATAACACTATGTTTGCCTTTTTGCTGCTGCATCACTCTGTTGACTCATGTGCAGTCTGTGGTCTATTAGTATGCCTAAGTCTTTTTCACATGTGCTCTTGCTTAGTTCTATTCCTCCCATTCTATAGATGAAATTTTTGTTTTTCTTGCCCAGATATAGAATCTTGCATTTCTCCATGTTAAATACCATTTTATTAGTCACTTCCCATTGTTCCAGCTTATATAGATTCTTCTGAATCCTTTCTCTGTCTACTCTAGTGTTAGTTATCCCTCCTAGCTTTGCATCATCTGCAAATTTGATTAGTTTACCTTCAGTTCACTTATCTAGATCATTTATAAAAAATATTGAACAACCCTGGGGCCAGGACAGAAGCTTATGGTACACCACTTGAAATACTCTTCCAATTGGATGTGCAACCATTTATTATCACTCATTGAGTACGGTCACTGAGCCAGTGTTGAATCCACCAGACCGCAGCCTTGTCAATCCCATACTTGGTCATTTTTTCAATTAAGATAGTATGAGATACTTTATCAAATGCTTTGCTGAAGTCGAGATATACTATATCTACCGCATTTCCCTGATCCACCCAGTCAATGATTCCATCATAGAAGGAAATTAGATTAGTCTGGCATGATTTGTTTGCTGCAAACCCATGCTGGCTCTGGTTAATTACTGTATTCTTATGCAAGCACTTACATACATGCTCTTTAATAATTTGTTCAAAGATCTCTTCTGGTATAAAAGTAAGGCTCACTGGCCTGTAATTTCCTGGCTCAGTCTTCTTTCCTTTTTTGAAGATAGGGACAACATTTGCCCTTCTCCAATCTTCTGGGACTTCTGTTTTCCAGGATTTTTCAGAGATTGTGGCTAGTGGTTCTGCAATTTCTTCTGCTATCTCTTTCAGTACCCTAGGATGTAATTCATCTGGACAATGAGATTTAAATTCATTTAAATTAGCTAAGTATTCCCTCACCATCTCTTTGTTTATGGATAGTGTGGATTCTTTTAATCCTTCGATGGCACCGTGAAGATCAGTTGATGTTGCGTTTGCTTTCTTAGAGAACACTGATGCAAAATAGAAATTTAAAAGTTCGGCCTTCTCAACATCATTTTAGATCACTTCACCCCTGTAAAAATCCCTATAGCATCTTTGACTTTTCTTTTGCTTTTGACATACCTCTAAAATCCTTTTTTGCTATTTCTGGTCTCCCTTGCAAGATTCACTTCACTACTGGCTTTTAGAGTTGAGCGAAACAGGTCGGTCAGATTCATAAGTCGCCGACTTACGCCAAAGTCGGGTTTCGCCAAGCAAAACCCGACCATAGCGTGAAGTCGGCCATGCGTTCGGCAAAACAAGCACCAAAGTCGGTTTTCCAATAATGCTTGCAGGCGCCTTTTTTCAGCCAATGCTAAAGGACATACATTGTGGGCACCGATATGACATGGGCAGCGTCCACCACATCTTAGAGAAGGGCATTGCA
>VIAB01015564.1:38550-52305 GCA_009801035.1 Oophaga pumilio | reverse complement strand
AGATCATTTTTGTGGAAAAAATATGATTTTTTAATTTTATAGCTATACGTTATAAACTTGTATGAAGCACTTGGGGTTCAAAGTGCTTACCACAGATATAGATAAATTCCTTAGGGGGTCTAGTTTCTAAAATGGGGTCACTTGGGGGTTTCCACTGTCTAGGCACATCAGGAGCTATCCAAACGCGACATGGCCTCTAATCTCGATTCCAGACAATCTTGGTTTGAAAAAGTCAAATGGTGCTCCCTTCCTTCCGAGCTCTGCTGTGCACCCAAACAGTGGTTCCCCCCAACATGTGGGGTATCAGCGTACTTAGGGCAAATTGGAAAACAACTTTAGTAGTCCAATTTCTCCTGTTTCCCTTGGGAAAATAAAAAATTGATGACTAAAAGATCTTTTTTGTGGGGAAAAAAAGGGATTTTTTATTTTCATGCCCAGGCATTATAAACTTGTGTGAAGGACTTGGGGGTTCAAAGTGCTCACCACTGATATAAAAAAGTTCCTTAGGGGGTCTAGTTTCCAAAATGGGGTCGCTTGTGGAGGCTTTCCACTGTTTAGGCACATCAGGGGCTCTGCAAACTGAACATAACTCATCAAAGTCTGCATTCCAAAACGTCATTATTTCCTTTCCGAGCCCTGCCGTGCGCCCAAACAGTTTCCCCCCGCCACATATGGGGTATCAGTGCACTCAGGACAAATTGGACAACAACTATTGGGGTCCAATTTCCTTGGGAAAAAATCAAAAAGTGAGGACTAAAAAATCATTTTTGTGGAATTTTTTTTTTCCACACACAGGCATTATAAACTTTAGTGAAACACTTGGGGGTTCAAAGTGTTCACAACAGATCTAAATTCTAAGGGGCCCTAGTTTCCAAAATGGTGTCACTTGTGGGGGGCTTCCACTGTTTAGGCACATCAGGGGCTCTACAAACACGACATGGCGTCAAATCTCAATTCCAGCCAATTTTGGTTTAAAAAAGTCACAGGGCGCTACTTCCCTTCCGAGCCCTGCCATGCGTCCAGATAGTGTTTTTCCCCCACATATGGGGTATCGGCGTACTCAGGAGAAATTGCACAAATACTTTTTCTGTCAATTTTCTCTTTTCACCCTTGTTAAAATAAAAAAATTGTTTGTAAAAGATCATTTGTGTGACTAAAAAGTTAAAGGTTAATTTTTTCCTTCCGCTCCTGTGAAGCACCTGAAGGGTTAATAAACTTATTGATTGTGGTTTTGAGTACCTTGAGGGGTGCAGTTTTTAGAATGGTGTCACTTTTGGGTATTTTCTCCCATACATACTTCAAATGTGAGGTGGTCCCACAAAAAATGGTTTTGTACATTTTGTTGTAAAAATGAGAAATCGCTGGTCAACTTTTAACCCTTATAACTTCCTAACAAAAAAAAATGTTGGTTCCAAAATTGTGCTGATGTAAAGTAGACATGTGGGAAATGTTATTTAGCAACTATTTTGTGTGACAAATTTCTCTGTTTAAAGAGCATAAAAACTCAAAGTTTGAAAATTGCAAAATTTTTGCCATATTTCCATTTTTTTCATAAATAAACACAAGTAGTATCAAAGAAATTTTACCACTGTCATGAAGTACAATATGTCACGAGGAAACAGTCTCAGAATCGTGAAGATCCGTTGAAGCGTTCCAGAGTTATAACTTCATAAGAGACAGTGGTCAGAATTGTAAAAATTGGCCCAGTCATTAACGTGCAAACCACCCTTGGGGGTTAAAATCTTTGTTTATAAGGATAAAAGGTGTGGTTTTAAGTGTCTTCTTCTTTGGAGGGTTATCCAGGAGAGGTCAGGATATAAATGAATAGGAGTCCCTTCAAAGTCAATTCTACGGAGAGTGTGGGCTTTAGACATTATGACCTTCTTCTTTCTTTAAAGTCATATACGCAGAAGATCACATCACACGGTTGAACCTGAAAGCCACTAGGTTAGAGAACTCTGTGTGCTCTGTCTAGTTTTATTTTATGGGATGCAGGTTGGCCCAGGATGGAGTTGAACACCGATTAATGCATTGTACGAAGTTTTTCCGGTCCTGCAGCCTCAGGAATGCCTCTCACCCTCATGTTGTTGCGCCGAGCCCTATTGTCCAAGTCCTCAACAAGTTTGCTTCATCCAGAAAAGAGATGGTGAACCTGAACAGTAAAGTTTGTCGTCTATAACAAACAGCTACTGTTCGGGCACGGACACCGAACATGAACTTCACCAGGAAGTCTGTGTTACTGTTCGTGTTCGACCCTCCCGAACATCGGGTGTTTGTTGTGCTGTCATGCGCATGACAGCGCGGCAACCACTGCTTCTGATCTGCGGTAAAATCATCATCGGCAACCAGACAGCAGCGATTCCCACGCTGTCAAACGATAGCGTGAGCCCGCAGCTGTGATCGGAGGTATAAAGTTTACCTCCGGTCACTGGTGTTGGCTGATGGGACTACTGCTCCCATCAGCTGACGCCTGCTGCCACTAATAACAGCGATAGCTAAATAATTAAAAAAAACAGTGTAGAGCACCCCCATTTTTGACAAACAGCCAAGCTAAAAGCAGACAGCTGGGGGTTGGCATTCTCAGGCTGGTAAGGAGCAATGGATATTGCCCTCCAAACCTAAAAAATAGCAGCCCGCAGCTGCCCAGAAAAGGGTCATCTATTAGATACATCAATTCTGGTGCTTTGCCCGGCTCTTCCCACTTGCCCTCTAGCAGTGGCAAGTGGGGTTTATATTTGTGGGGTTAATGGCAACTTTGTATTGTCAGGTGACATCAAACCCATGTCTTAGTAATCTGGTAAATAAAGTCTTTTATTGGAAATAAAACAAAGCACACTTTTCCATTTTTATTTAAAAATAACCACAGTTATACTCACCTAACGCCTAATTCCACTCAATCCCTCGTCTCCTGTAATAAAACAAAAATAAAAAACAATAACCCTCATCTCTCCATAGTTCTGTCCCACACAGTAATCCATGTCTGTGTATTAATAGTTTTCAACCTGGACGGTGCCAAGATGCGACCGCCCAGGCTGAGAACCACTGGGGAATGAGCTGCTGTGAGCGCAGCATCGGTGACCAGCAGTGACGTCATAGAGGTTACTGCCTATCACTGAGGCTGCGTTCCCAGCTGGTCTGAATTGCGGTGACCTCTGTGAGATCCCCGCTAGCACCGTGAGAAAATCTCAACATTGTTCAGAGGAGAGTCCACCCCAGTTCAAATTCACCGCAATTAAATTCTCCCGGTGAACTGCGGTGAATCTGGCGTTCGGATTTGCCACTGAAACACAGTTTTATCACAAATGATTTGGAGTAGCAAGAGGTGCCTGTGGAGGCTGCCAAACAGATTTTTCACAATCTTCTTCGATGCTGGAAGATCGATTCACACAGGACAGGATCCTATCTATTTAAATGACAAGTTCACTTTCAGCAGCAGCACTAGCGCAGGAACGACCTCTCTGCACTCTTACACAGACAATAGCGATAGCAAAACAAGATGTCTGCTTTTTATATGGCCAGGGACATGTGACTTCGGCAGCCAATCACAGACCTTTTGTCATGACGTTGTAGATCATTTCTGCGCCGATAGGCTGACGGAATGAACACAAAGTTGAAGGAAAAAAAGAGCAAGTCGCTCCTCTAACCTTTCCACAGACCCTCCCCTCATTAAACAAGTCTCCCTGTGCCCCTCACTCATCTTCCAGCAACACTATCCCAGCCAAAGATATAACAGAAGCATTAGTGGAAACGCAATGATTTACCAGACTGTGACCGAATTTTGCTGACTATGAGTAAAAATGTTCATGAAAGCGAACACGAATCTGAATGTGCTACGTTCGTGTCAAATTTGCGATTGGCGAACGTTTTCTGAACAAGTTCACTCATCTCCACACCAGACACACACAGTAAAACTGCGATGGTCGGTTTCTTGTTCCTCGCACATACACTGATAACATAAGATGGAGTCAGACGAACCCTCCTATAACACTGGAGAACAAAGTCATTACTACAGGACTGTATGAGGAAGGGTTTTTTTTCTACAAGAAACACTGGGACCACAAATGAGAGAATCCGGGCCCTGTGGCTGGATACTCCGGGTCCCCAGCGTGTTAGGACCAGGCGGGGTCTTTGTCCCTGGAGTTTCTCTACTCGGTGTAATGAGACTCTGATCTCGGTCATATAAAGAGGGTTGGAGTAAAATAGAAACTGCCTAAATATGAGACCTTGTCTGATCTCTGAGTCCTGTGTAAGAACTATGGAGATCGCGCTATTCTCCTGTATAATGGGGCTGTGGCCCTAATATTCCTGTACAGCGGTCTCTGGAGAGATAATCCCACCCCAGCATTCTGGACTGGGGGAAGGGAAGAAGGTTTTGTGGACATTTTATCATAATTGTCCTTTTAAAAAAACTGTAATAAAAAAATAACTGATTAGCAAAAGTTTTCCGTTTTCCCCAATTTTGTCTGTGGGAGAGGTAAAGAGCCGCGGCTGAAGATACTTTATCTCCAGGAGGCTACAGAAGAGGGAGGATCGGCAACTCCGAATGTCCTTGTCTATTTTGGGATTGGGAGTTAGGAAAAGGGGCAGGAGGACATTTTGGGTTCGGGGGCAAGAGATGCAGTATTTGTCCATATGGTGTAAATATATGAATGCAGTTAGTTCCAGAAATATTTGCTCAGTGACTGAATATTGATTTCAGCTCTGCAGGCCACAAATTTAGATTTAATATGAAACAACTGAGGTACAATTTGAAGTCGAGACTTTCAGTTTTGTTTGTTTTTTTAAACCAAATTTTTATTTAATTTTCCAAAACACTATACAAATAGTATAAGCCAAATAAGTATAAGATGTTTTTTTCGTGACATATTGTAATTCATGATAGTAAAAATTTTTTATATAACTTGTGTTTAATTATGAAAAAAACAGAAATATGGTGAAAATTTGCAAAATTTAGCAATTTTCAAAGTTGGAATTTTTATGCTCTAAAATCAAAGAGATGTCACACAAAATAGGTAATAAATAACATTTCCCACATGTCTACTTTACATAAGCACAATATTCAGGGAACTGATCTACAAGTGTGGTGAGCACATTGAAGTTTTGAGTACTTCACAGAAGTGTAGAACATTGAGACGAGAAAATTAAAAATAAATAAAAAAAAAAAAAAAAATCACATTTTCCCTACAAAAATTATTTTACCTCCAGATTTTGCATTTTCATAAGGGTAACAGAAGAAATTGCACCATACAATTTGGGTGCTCAGAAGGGAAGAAGCGTCATTTTAATTTTTGAATGTAGAATTTGCTGGAATCATTAGCGGACGCCATGTCCCGTTTGGAGAGCCCCTGATGTGCCTAAACAGTGTAAACCCCCCACAAATTACCCAATTTTGGAAACTAAAACCCTCAAGGAATGTATTTAGATGTGTGGTGAACACCTTGAACCCTAGGGGGCTTCACAGAAATTTATAACGTTGAGCCGTGTTGTGCAATTTCTCTTGAGTACGCGATACCCCATATGTGGGAAAATGCTACTTTTGATGCACAGTGCAAAGCTCAGAAGGAAAGAGGCGCCATATTGGAGTTCAGATTTTGCTGGAATGGTTTGAGGGTGCCATGTCACATTGACAGAGCCCTTAAAGTGCCAGAACAGAAACCCCCCCATATTACAAACTACACTTCCCAATGAATTATTCTAGGGGTGCAGTGATCATATTGACTCCACATGTGCCTCACAGAGTTTTATACCATTGAGCGATGAAGAAACAATTAATTACATTTTTACCACTAGAATGTTGCTTTAGCCCCAAGTTATTAAATTTTCTAAGGGCTAATAGATTTTTTTTTTTAAAAAACAAACTGAGGTCCATATTTTCCCGAGTTCACTAATACCCTCAGAAGTGAAGGAGCGTGAGCAATGACTCTCTGGGAGAGCCCCTGAGTTGCCAGAACAGCAGAAAGAACCCCCCATAAGTGACTCCATTTTATAAACTACACCTCTAAACGAATTAATCTAGGGGTGTAGTGATCATGTTGACACCATGGGTGTGTCACAAAATTTTATATTATTGGGCAGTGAAGAAAAAACAACTACATTTTTACCACCAAGATTTTGTTCTAGCCCCAGATTTTACATTTTCTCACAAGAAGTGGGTAAAAATGGCACCATAATTTGTTCCACAAGTTCTATTGAATGTGGCAATACCCCATATATGGCTGTACAGTACTGCATGGCCATACGAGAGACTCAGAAGGGACGGAGCGCTATTTGTCTCCTGGAGCTCAGATTTTCCTATAATGGTTTGCGGACTCCATATACAGAGCCCCTAATTGCTAGAAGAGCAGAATCCCCACTCAAGTGACCCCATTTTTGAAACTATACTCCTCTCGGAATTTATCTACAGGTGCAGTGAAAATATACTCCACTCGGAATTTATCTACAGGTGCAGTGACGATTTTGACTCCATGGGTATTTTCCAGAAACAAGCAGCAATGAACGCCTAGTCAAAATTACAAACTGCTGTTGTAGTGACCAGTACGTTGAAGTCACCAGTACATTAGGCCCACCTCATGCTTCTGGAGACACGCACCCATAAGTTAGGCGGGCTCTCGTCGCTTCAGAAATGCCAAACATGTGGACCTTATATGTGGTTTAGGTACACTATGGGGCTCAGAAGTGAGGGGGACATTTGGATTTGTTAGTGCAGAATTTGCTGAATTTCTCTGGAGAAGAAAGGAGCCATTTCACTTTTCCGGAGCCTTTGTGCTACCAGTAACGTGGAAGCCTCCTATATTTCCAGGAACAGATGACAGACCTGAGTGGGGACTTGCTTTTTTGGTGGATTTACTTGAAGCTTTTATTGGGAACATTTTACATAACGTTTGGGATCACATTTATCCAGCACTCTACGCTGAGCACTTACGCTGGGGTTTCCATCTAAGTTTCCAAGTGATGAGATTCAGATGAAGCCCCCGAGGGATCCATTCACTATAATAACGCAGCAGAGTTAATCTGAACTCCGTCTGACCTTCGTTCAGCGTTGTCCCCCTTTTCAGAGGTGCACAAAACTGTGGTCGATGGCACCTTTATGCAGTACTAAAAAAAAAAGGACACCGCAGGTCCTATGGTGTCCACAGTGCCCCCATCTTCCTCACTATAGGGAATATTCTGCTGGGGTTCTGTCTGAATCACATATTTCAGAGATTTACATTGGTGTAAGCACTCAGCGTAGAGCACAGGATAAATGTGAGCCAAGCCTTACTGCGATCTGTGGGAGACAGAATGAACAAAACAGCAGGTGAAGAATTGGTTTTATTTTTTACGTCATTCCTCGTGCAGTATAAGTGATTAGGCGACTTTATTCTTCGGTTCAGTGCGATTACAGTGATACCAGATTTATATTGTTTCTTTTGTTTGGCTGCTGTCACACGCTAAAAAAAATGCTTTTTATTGCAAAAACTAGTCTTTGCATCACCATATCATGTGAGGGAATGTTTTTTGCGAGACGAGTTGATGTTTTTATTAGTACCATTATCAGACACATGACACGGATTGCTTTCTATTCTGATTTTTGGGAGGAAGAAAGAACAAAAATTAGCAATTCAGGATTCTTTTTTTTGTTATGACGCCTCACGTATAGTAAAATTGATAAGGCAGTTTCATCTTTTTTGTTTTGGCATTTTCACACAAAAACAATTTTATAGAAAAAAATACTTTTGCATTGCTTTATTGTGAGAGCTATAACCTTATTATTTTTCCGCTGATGGAGCTGTATGGCGGCTTCTTTTTTGCGGACAAGATGTTTTCAGCAGTACCATAGAATCATAGAATAGTAGAGTTGGAAGGGACCTCCTGGACCATCTGGTCCAACCCCCTGCTCAAAGCAGGATTCTCTAAATCATCCCAGACAGATGTCTGTCCAGCCTCTGTTTGAAGACTTCCATTGAAGGAGAACTCACCACCTCTCGTGGCAGCCTGTTCCACTCCTTGATCACCCTAACTGTCAAGAAGTTTTTTCTAATATCTAATCTGTGTCTCCTCCCATTCAGTTTCATCCCATTGCTTCTAGTCTTTCCTTGTGCAAATGAGAATAAAGATGATCCTTCTACAATGTGACAGCCCTTGAGATATTTGTAGACAGCTATTAAGTCTCCTCTCAGTCTTCTTTTTTGCAAGCTAAACATTCCCAAATCCTGCAACCGTTCATCATAGGACATGTTTTGCAGACCGGCCACCATTCTGGTGGCTCTTCTCTGAACTTGCTCCAGTTTGTTGATGTCTTTTTTAAAATGTGGTGCCCAAAACTGGACACAGTATTCCAGATGAGGTCATGTTCATTTATATTTGTCTTTTTGTTTGCATTGTTTTTTATTTAGTTTTTATGGTGTTCACTAAAGGAGTTAACTAGTGAGACAGTTTCGTAGGTCTGTTCATTCTGTACGCGACAATTCTCAAATATGTGTACTTTTATTGCTTATATTTTTTTATTCAAATATTTATTTGTAGGTACAATATATTTTTATTTTTTATTATATTTTTACATTTTTTTTATAAACTATTTTTTTTACTTTGTCCCATTATGGGACTTTCATTTTTTCCAGGCTGATCGCTTGTATAGCATGGTGATGCAGGAGCAAAGACAAAGTTGCCAATTTTGTTCAGAGTATGATCATGGAACTTTGCTAGCTCTGGTGACCCGGATGTCGTCACGACATTGCGTCACCATGGCAACGATCGGGACCCCACAATGATGTCACGGGGTCTGATTCAAAGGCAAAGAGGCAGCCTTCCCTCTGCCTGCTGGGAGTTTGATCACATCACTTAGGGGGTTAAAGTAATGAGAGCAGTGTGGGACCACTCCTGGCACTGAGTGTGGGCGTCAGCTGTCAGAATCATCTGACTCCCTGCGGTGATCGCACGTGCACAGGCCGTGTGAGCGCAAAATCGCCGAGATGTAACTATGACCCAGGTTACCGGGACGTATGGATACGTCCAAGGTGGAAAAGAGTTTAACAAAGCCCAAACATGAGGAATGACAAGGGATTGCCTTAATGCTGTGATGTCTATTAAGAGTTCATTTCTGTGCAAAACATTTTCCACATTAATCACATGAAAAAGACTTCTCCCCTTTCAGAATTCTTTTGTGACTAACAAAATCTGATTTCCTGTTAAAACATTTCCTACATTCTGATCATGAAAAAGGTTTCTCCACTGTGTGGGTTCTCTGGTGCTTAACGAAATCTGATTTATGCTTATAACATTTCCCACATTCTGAACAGGAAAATGGCTTCTCCCCTGTGTGAGTTCTCTGGTGTATAACCAAAGTTGATTTCTGGGTGAAACATTTCCCACATTCTGAACAGGAAAAAGGCTTCTCCCCTGTATGAATTCTCTGGTGCTTAACAAAATTTGATTTCTTTGCAAAACATTTCCCACATTCTGAACAGAAAAAAGGCTTCTCTCCTGTGTGAGTTCTCTGGTGTGTAACAAAATTTGATTTATCTGCAAAATGTTTCCCACATTCTGAACAGGAAAAATGCTTCTCTCCTGTGTGAATTCTCTGGTGCTTAACCAAATGTGATTTCTGGTTACAACACATCCCACATTCTGAACAGGAAAAAGGCTTCTCTCCTGTGTGAATTCTCTTGTGTGTAACAAGATTACATTTATGGTTAAAACATTTCCCACATTCTGAACAGGAAAAAGGTTTCTCCCCTGTGTGAGTTCTCTGGTGTACAACAAGATGACATTTCTGTTCAAAACATTTCCCACACTTGGAACAAGAAAATCTTTTTTCCGTTGTGTCAGTTTCTTGATGTTCAAGAAACAACTTTTTAAGGGGAAAACTATTTCCATATTCTGAACGTGAAAATGACTTCTTTTCTTTAGGAGCAGATTGTGTTTCAATGCTTATTTTAGGACTTTCATTTTCCTTTGTAGTCAGTAATAAATCAGAAGACAGGACCTCTTTCAAAGGATCAGATGACAGATCTTTGCTGTGAATGGATGATGGTATATCTGAAGTAATGGCTTTCAATTCAGTTGCATCCTGAGGGATTTCGAGATCTGATTTAAAAATTGAATATGTCAGCTGTCCCTCTGATCTCCTGGTACAGTCATCTGCTAAGAAAAAAACAATTATTTTTGAATAAAATATACTTAAATTTTATATTTTTGAAAATTTCTACTTAAACGGTCTGTAAAAATGGTAAGTTATGTGAAATTATTGAATGATTGACCAAGACGATAACAGTTCACAGTCTAATAGAAAAACTTACAGGATGAACCAGTTGAGCGTGGTTCAACTGTTTGTTAATTCTGCCTCCCAAATATGGAATAAAAAGCCACCAAAAATTGTATGTAGGTGTAAATTAAACCAATAAAAACTTCTCATCTCACAAAAAACAAATCCCCTCTCAATTCCATCATCTGTCAGAGGAAAACCAGTGTCCACATTGTTAGTGGCTCAAAGACTCTTGAAAAGCAACATGGCTTATATAAACCAATCCTGCAATATCCACTCTTCCAAAGTCAAATCTCCCCCTCGCTGCTGAGTTTTGCAATATGCCTAAATCACATTTATCATCCATGTATTTGCCATCACAATAATGAGAAGAACCCACTTAGTTTACAACGTATCTCCTGGAGCACAATCTAGGCACTATATGCTGGGCAATGAAATGGCATATTTGAAATTTTCACTCTCCAACATTCACTGCAAGCTAATTTCCGCAAAGTGCCTTTGAATTCAAAAAAGTCACTACTCCTATAGATTAATTCACTGAGGGTTATAATTTCCAAATTAGAGTCACTTTATGAGGATTTCTACTGCTCTAGATTTCTGCCATTTTGTCATATTAGGGCTTCCGCAAATGGTGTGTCCCATTTCCTCTGGGATTTGCTCCTGCGATTTCTGCTTCTACTGCCAGGCGCCAGCTTATTCATTCTGCAGGCAGCAGCGGTGATGAAGGAGATATTAGAAACAGAAGCCCTGGGCAGCATAGGCATTGTTCAGTCACTAAGATTAGGGTGCCTGGGACCAGTAGTATCGTCCAGTCTGGCAGTATGGGCGAGTGTGCTGTCCAGTTGAAGTAATCTGCTCCCTGCTTCAGCCAATTGGAAAGCACCACACCCTACTAAAGCTCGAAGCATATTACCGAAACCTGTCACATACAGCCTTTGCCTCCTCTCGCTCAGTCCTCGGTGCTCAGCTCACAGCTTGTGTATTTGCTTCCTGTTGTGAACCTGGTCCGTTTACTGACTACTCTGGCATCTTCTGACTTAGTATTTTCTCTCCTCTCCTGGTTCTGACTCAACTATCTATTCTTCTTGCTATTTCACACCACAAAACAGCAGGCAACACCATGGCCGAAGCCTAGGAATCTTTGCAAGTTCAGATCAATGTAGAAGGGTTAATGGGTGATGAGCAAGACAATCCCTTGGATCTGGAAAATGGAGTAGATAGAGCCAAGCCTCTTAATGGTAGCCATCTTTTGAGCTGCCAGGTGACCACGAACAACACCCCCAATAAATTTTGGCAGCAAACCAGTCTACCAAAATTTGCCTTCAAACAGCTAAATGGCGCTCTTTTTCTTCTTAACCCTGCCATGTGCTCAGACAGTAGTGTACAACCCTATGTAGGGTATCATCGTATTCAACAGAAATTGGAAAATAATTTGTAAGGTCCATTGGTTTCCTATTATCCTTTAAAAGAATTTCAAAGTTATCACCACAAAGTGACACGCATCAGATTTGAAAATTGGGGTCTGATTAGGAAGACAAAACTGGCTGCGCGAAGAGCTTAAATCAGAGTATTTTGGGCACTAACTACTGTAGTCAAAAACTGATTGATAATTTCATTAGATGTATTATTGTCTAACTCAACATTCTTCATCAGTAAAAAAATGAGTAATTAGTGGTGAAACATCTCTGGGGTAATTAGAGGATGGGGCTCGGTGGCTCTTGGCAATCGGGACAATATTTTCTGTCAGATGAGTTTCAAGAAGAAATATTAGACGTTTGGGGGAAGAACTTCGACATTAAACAGGAGTTGTACTTATTTATGATGGACCATTGGCGTTACTATGAGTCCTGACCAGAAGAGTAGAGAAAGTATTACTACTCTCCATTTCAGGAGTGATTGTTTATAATCTGAATAGGATCAAAAGCATAATGGAATTTATGAAGTGAAGTGAATCCATGAAACCAGGGCTCGAGCCATGCCAACATGAAGGCATGAATAAATGTATATTACAGGGACATAAATTTGATGAATGCACTGGCACTACCACTGCATGTCAGTGTTATGAAGCTGCATATGCAGACGCACCTGTTTGCCCTTGTGCGTAATGGATAGAAATGCAGCAAATATGTACAGTAGATATGCATTACATACACAAATAACACTGATATATGAACGTCTACATGTATGGCTGGGTAGAGTAGCCTGGGGCACGTGTACACTTGTTCAAATCAATAATGAAGCCATACTGTGTCCTGGATTTGTACTATGTTGGATGATGCAGAGTCACCAGCGTTCCAGCTGGCTGCTTTGATCCTGCCACCTGCTTGAAAATTAAAAAGCTGCCGCCCTATGTCTGCGTGATGTCATTTCACTGCGGGCTCTCTTCCATTGCACACAAGAAGGGATCCCTGACAAGGGCTTTCTTCTATTCGAGCTTGCAATAAAAGAAAGCCCACAGTGTAGTGACATTACGCAGACACAGGGCGGCAGCCTTTTCCTTTTCAAGCAGGTGTTAGGATTAGAGCAGCCGGCCGGAACGCTGCCGATTCTGCATCATCCCACACAGTACGAATCCAAGACACAGTATGGCTTCATCATCGAATTGATCATCTCCTTAAGCGTACGTGTGCCCCTGACTACTCTACCCAGCCATACACATAGACGTTTAGTAATTCATATATCAGTGTCATTTAGTGCATTGTAGTGTGAATATAAAAATGGATGTGGAGTCCATATTGAAATATTCAGAATGCATTCAGACCATTACAGAGCACCATTGCTGGTTATACATTTACAGACAGACAACGCTCATAGGGACGCAATCCTGAAAACTGTTAACTCATTGTCTGAAAGCCTTCACCTCACAGACAATTCTATGTTTCTCTACGTTTGTTGTTTGTTTTTGTAAAACATGAAGATTTATTTAACCTCTGTCTGTGGTGGAGTTATCTAATCCTTGTGGCTTTTATATTCAGGGTTTATGGCCCATCGTTTGATGTTCGCCTGGTATCTCTGTTTCATCTTATTTTGAAAGATTGCCGCTGGAACGGCAAGGTGAATCCAGAGTTACACAGCGTAAATCACTATATAAGACCAGAGAAACATGACTAAGATGGAAGCAGAGAGTTGGGTACTTGTACACGTGTACAGTGTTGTGATACCTCCTGCATAAGTGGGGACCTGTGCAGTATTGTGAATTTCCCAGGGGTTCTCTGTCTTGGTGCATGCTTCTCTGATATTACAGACGGATGAGGTTTAAAAGCCCCTTAGTGATGATGTGAGTATATGCAGTTAATCTTTAAATGTACTTAATCATTTTATGTATTTGATCTTTATATGTACTTAACCTTTGTATGTTAAAATATACAAAAGTATACGCAATCATATTATTCCTTTAATTTTGTACTTTAAAATAAAATTGTGTTATATTGCAAGTAGTATCCTTCTTTAACCCCTTCACCCCCAAGTTGTGGTTTGCACGTTAATGACCGGGTCAATTTTTACAATTCTGA
>VIAB01015563.1:5218-16043 GCA_009801035.1 Oophaga pumilio | reverse complement strand
GTTGTGTATAGGGGGTTATGAGAGCATTCTGCTGTGTATATGGGATATAAGGTATCATATTGTATATAGGAGGCTTTCTACTGTGTATATGTGGCTATGAGGTATCTTATTGTGTATAGGAGGCTACGAGAGCATTCTACTGTGTATATGGGGCTATGAGGTATCATATTGTGTATAGCCACGAGAACATTCTACTGTGTATATGGGGCTGTGAGGTATCATATTGTGTATAACCACGAGAGCATTCTACTGTGTATAGGGGGCTATGAGGTATCATATCGTGTATAGCCACGAGAGCATTCTACTGTGTATAGGGGGCTATGAGGTATCATATGGTGTATAGCCACGAGAGCATTCTACTGTGTATAGGGGCTATGAGGTATCATTTCGTGTATAGCCACGAGAGCATTCTACTGTATATAGGGGGCTATGAGGTATCATTTCTTGTATAGCCACATGAGTATTCTACTGTTTATATGGGGCTATGAGATATCATGTTGTGTATAGGGGGTTATGAGAGCATTCTGCTGTGTATATGGGGTATAAGGTATCATATTGTGTATAGGAGGCTTTCTATTGTGTATAGGGGGCTATGAGGTATCATATTGTGTATAGGGGGCTAAGAGAGCATTCTACTGTGTATATGGGGCTATGAGGTATCATATTGTGTATAGCCATGAGAGCATTCTACTGTGTATAGGGGGCTATGAGACATACTGTTTATAGGATGAAATAGAGAATGTAGTGAGGAGGAATACTATAGAGAGGGGGCAGTATAGAGAAACTGGATTTTAGAGAGGGAAACACAATTAAGATAGGAACAGACTGGAGTAGGATGTGATAGAGGAAGTGAGGAGATAGGGGCAGCATAGAGGGGACACAATGGAGAGGGAACAGCATGAAGTAGGAAAAGTGTGTCGGTTATAGTTGATAATGGGGGATGGTTTGGAGGTTACAGGTCATAACAGGTGTTGGTGTGTTGAAGTCCATGATGTATTAAAGTTCAAAAGGGCGGACAGTGTAGATTTTATAGTTCATATGGGGTGATGGTATATTATAGTTCATTGGGGTTGATGGTGTAGAAGTTATGGCTTATAATGCCAGACATTGTGCCGGTTATAGATCAAAATAGGTGATGGTGTGTTATAGTTCATAAGAGTTGACGATGTGGAGGCTATAGTTCATAAGAGCGGATGGTGTGGAAGCTATAGATCATAAGGGGTGATGATGTGTTGTAGTTCATAAGGATGGATGGAATGATGGCAATATTTTATAGGAGGAGACAATGTGTAGGCTATGTACCATATCAGTGGCAGCTATATATAGTTAGGGTCAGCAAAAATGCACTCAAAATAATGATGAGCTGGTGCTACAGAGGAAAAATAGATCCAATGAATAGAAAGTAGCAACCTTGAGCACTCCAAGGAGGAAAAAATCCAAAGAAAATGTAATTCAATTTTTATTGATTAAGTAACATGCTGGGGATTCAAACTAAAAAAGAAACAGAAAAAATCTTTCAGCAGAAATAATATTGACCTGACGTTTCAGCCATAATGGCCTTTATCAAGGGCATATTCTAATAAAGAAAAAAATAACAGTAATGGTAATGTTATAAGAATAACAGAAACATACATTCCAGTAATTCAACAATATGACCAATCATATAACATATGTCAAAAAATAATTACAGTAGTGGTAATACAGGTATTATAAGAATAACAGAAATATACATTCCTGTAATTCAACAATATGTCCAATCATATAACATATGTCGTATACAAATCGTAACATGACTCCCAATATATAGAGGAACCCCTCAAGGGGCATGTTGACAAACAAGAGAGCAAAATAAATTTATTACTGACCAAACATAAGATAACTGCCATGGGTGGAGACCGGTATACATAGGACCTTAAAGTCAGAGTGAAAAAAGCTGAAGCATTAAAGATAAACAGCCCATAGATAGGAACACACCCTCCAGGGGTACCGAGAGAGGGAGAAGAGAACGAATGTGAAAATAAAGTTGGCAAAGAAGAATAAAAAGTCAAAAAGTCAGTTGTGTCCTTTACCTCTTTCGTTTTTTCCCCTTCGTCTTCTCTCTTTATCTCCCTTATTGCCTTCCTCATACTAATAATTGCTCAAGTTCTTCTATCTGGTCTGCTTATGCTACTGCGCACGCGCGCTTTTCCTCTCTCTCCAAACCCCAGCCACTGCACTCGGCTTCTTCCGCCGTCGCTCACGAGGTATCACGAGCGGCACACGCGCGCGCTTTCACTTTCATTGTATTCTCCTGATTCCCAGCACCTGACGCCGGTCACATGCTCCGACGTCACATAAGTATAAAAGGTCCTATTTGCACCATCGGAGCACCGCTAAACCTGGGACACACCGTGCACCTTGCCTCTCATCGCTGCAGGTAAATATTATTTAGATCATGGACTTTTTTAATTTTCTTTGCCAACTTTATTTTCACATTCATTCTCTTCTCCCTCTCTCGGTACCCCTGGAGCATCTGTTCCTATCTATGGGCTGTTTATCTTTAATGCTTCAGCTTTTTTCACTCTGACTTTAAGATCCTATGTATACCAGTCCCCACCCATGGCAGTTATCTTATGTTTGGTCGGTAATATATAATTTATTTTGCTCTCTTGTTTGTCAACATGCCACTTGAGGGGTTCCTCTATATATTGGGAGTCATGTTACGATTTGTATACGACATATGTTATATGATTGGACATATTGTTGAATTACAGGAATGTATATTTCTGTTATTCTTATAATATTACCACTACTGTAATTATTTTTTTGACATATGTTATATGATTGGACATATCGTTGAACTACTGGAATGTATATTTCTGTTATTCTTATAACATTACCATTACTGTTATTATTTTTTTCTTTATTAGAATATGCCCTTGATAAAGGCCATTATGGCATCATCGGGTCAATGACCAAACATCGGGTCAATATAATTTCTGCTGAAAGATTTTTTCTGTTTCTTTTTGAGTGTGAATCCCCAGCATGTTACTTAATCAATAAAAATTGAATTACATGTTCTTTGGATTTTTTCCTCCTTGGAGTGCTCGATGTTACTACTTCCTATCCATAACAGTGGCAGTTTGGGAGTCATATGTGCAGAAAGCACAACAAAGGGAAATTAGTTATTCTGGGGCACAGCATGGGCAGATATTTTTAGTGAGGAGAACTATAACAACACTGTTAGTTTTAAGGGCACTATACTGGGATGTGCTGTAGAAGATTGGTGAAGAGGGACATCTGCGGATATGGGCTGTGGATATCCAAAGTCATCATGGCATCTGCACCAGATGGAGACAAAAGGGATGGAAGTGACTCCAATCAGAGAAGACATCAGCTATAAGATACCTGGATGTAAATGTTTATTCGTGATACTTACTACGTCATATCAATATTGCAGTTCCTGTATGATCCGCAGTCTGATGCTGGCTGGAAACAATAACTCCAAGTATCTCATTACTATTGTTAAGGACATACTAGGACTTGTAGGTTCATGTGACACTAAAAAGTAAAGTCACAGATACACCTATGATAACATCTACCAGTCACTCCAGATAAGCCTACTACATATACCAAAAATTATGTATATATTGGAGAAAAAATGAATAACAAAAATAAAGTTAATTAAAATAAAAATACAGACAAAAACGGGATCCAAAAAGGGTGTATAGGCAGCAAAACATCACATATACAGTACCAAACTATAGCAAAGCAAACCTGGATATATCAAAAATGGAATATGCAGTATTTTAATTCACCTGTGATCTTGATTGAATGAAGCAAATAATATTCAATATATATGCTGATTAACAAATAATACAGCTATGGATAACAAAAGGCAATATATAAGCCTACAGTGGGGAAAATAAGTATTTAATGCACTGCCGATTTTGCAAGTTTTCCCTCCTACAAAGAATGGAGAGGTCTGCAAATTTTTATCATAAGTAAGGATGAGTGAATTTGATCTGGTTCCCTGCTTATTCTGCAAGCTATAGCACTTACCAAACAAGCTGCAGAGGGAACCTGGATACCTGGAGGCCGCTGTCTGATCAGCTGATTTGCATTGCTGCTGCATGTGTCATGGCAGTGTCACAATCACAACACATGCATGGAGAGCCCAACACACAGGCTCTCCATGCATGTGCTATTACTGTCACACAGCTGTGACACATGCCGCTGCGGCGCTGATCAACTGATCAGACAGCGGCCTCCATGAATTTGGATTCACTCTGCAGTTTATTCGGTAAGCGCTATAGCTTGCTGAATAAGAGGAAACCCAAACAAATTTGCTGATCTCTAATCATAAGTACACTTCAACTGTGAGACACAGAATCTTAAAAAAAATCCAGAAATTCACATTGTATGACTTTTACATAATTCATTTGCAATTTATTGCATGAAATAAGTATTTGATTTAATAGAAAAACAGAACTTAATATTTGGTACAGAACCTTTGTTTGCAATTACAGAGGTCAGACGTTTCCTGTAGTTTTCAACCAAGTTTGCAAACACTGCAGCAGGTATTTTAATCCACTCCTCCATACAGATCTTCTCCAGATCTTTCAGGTTACAGGGCTGTCATTGGGCAACATTAAGTTTCAACTCCCTCAAAAGATTTTCAATTGGATTCAGGTTTGTATACTTGCTAGGCCACATCAGGATCTTAAGGAGCAACTGCTTAGTGCCCTGGCTGTGTGTTTTGGGTCATTGTCATGCTGGAACACGCAGCCACAACCCATCTTCAATGCTCTTACTGAGGGAATGAGGTTGTTGACCACAATCTCGTGATACATGATCCCATCCATCCTCCTTTCAATAAGGTGAAGTTGTCCTGTCCTCTTTGCAGAAAAGCAACCCTAAAGTATGATGTTTTCCCCATCATGTTTCACTGTTGGGCTGATGTTGTTGAGGATGTACTCATCCTTCTTCTTCCTCCAAACATGGCGAGTTGAGTAGATACACAAAAGTTTTATTTTGATCTCATCTGATCATGTGACCTTCTCCCATGACTCCTCTGGATCATCCAGGTCCTCCTGTGTATTTCTGGGCTGGTTTGTGACCTTTCTCAGAATCATCCTTACCCCACTAGGCAAGATCTTGCATGGAGCCCCAGACCAAGGAAGATTGATAGTCATCTTGTGTTTCTTCAATTTTCTAATAATTGTGCCAACAGTTATTGCCTTCTCAACAAGCTGCTTGCTTATCATCCTGTAGCCCATCCCATCCTTATGCAGGTCTATAATTTTGTCTCTGCTATCCTTAGACAGCTCTTTGGTCTAGCCCATGGTGTAGAGGTTGGAGTGTGATTGCGTGATTGATTGTATGTGGACAGGTGTGTTCTATACAAGTGCAATTAATACAGGCAATGAGTGCAGAGTAGGAGGGCTTCTTAACAAAAAAATAACAGGTCTGTGAGAGTCAGAATTCTGACTACTTTGTAGGTGATCACATAATTATTTCATGCAATTTAATTATTTAAAAATCATACAATGTGATTTTCTGTTTTTTATGTTTAGATTTTGACTCTCACAGTTGAAGTGTACCTACGATAAAAATTACAGACCTCTCCAATCTTTGTAGATGGGAAAACTTGCAAAATCTGCAGTGCGTCAAATACTGTACTTATTTTTCCCATTGTATGCAAGAACAGTCAATCTGAAAATAAAATGGTGGATAATAAATAAATATATTACCTTAATAAAAATCAGTTCACATCAGTTGAATAATAACAAAATGATAAAAATCTAAAATATAATTATTTTATACAACATATTTCATTTTTTATTTATCCAGTTTTTTCCCATAGTTTGCTACTGTACATTTAGCTTTTTGTGATGCATTTTTCTCTAGTAATTATTTTTGTTTTTTGTTATGAGATACAAATGTATATTGAGGGAGCTTTCCTTTTATTGATATTGATTACTGTACAAAGCTTGGTGCTGTATTCATGTGCTGATATTGGTGATGTCTTCATGTAGTGATGGATGATCTGGTGATCTATTCATATACTGATGGTGGTTCTGGTGCTGTATTCATGTACAGGTGATGATTCTTATATTGGATTCCTTCCTAGGAGACAGTGATTTGTTCTATTATACTGCAATACTGTAGTATTGCCAGCATATTGTAAGGAGGTTAATGGCCCCATAGTCGATGGGAGGTATGTGTCACAGAGATGGCTGCTCTCTGTGATGTAACCCGGAGTATTTTCTCTAGTGCATGTAAGCACTAGGAGGTTCGTTTGGTGCACCCGTGACCAGGTTGTGGGTAGCTATGAGAGATGGACGGGTCAGGCTACCCACATACCTCAACCCCTGGGTGCGGTTAACAGCCTATATAATAGAGGCTCTCGTTTGGCACATGACCTATGTGTTGGGAGGGAGAAGCCCTCCTGTGTGTATAGCTCCAAAATGAGCCAGAGTACTGGACACTTCCCCAGCTTGTGTGCCCACAGGCCTGGCGGAGAAGAACCCTGCTATGGACATTTGTATTTTCTTTGCCTGATCTCAAGGCTGTTTTGCTTTCTTCTTTTGCTTCTGGGGTTTATGAAGGAATAAACCCACATGAACTTTTAAAGGAATGAGCCTCTTGTTTTCCACCCAAATGAGTAAAACCCCTACAACTGGTGGAGAATGCGGGCAGCGTTCCCAGCAGAGATGTGCAACAACTGCAGGAAGGACTGCATGTCCTGGGTTAAGTCTGTCGCCAGCAAGCATCGCCAGACTAAATGGAGGACCTGCTAAAACACCTGGTCCAGTCACAGCAGCAACAGCCAGAGACCAACAGGCTGTTGTTACAGCAGATCCAGCAGAGCTAGCAGGAGCAGTGGCAGCAGATGCAGCTTCTGGCAACTGCCATCCAGGGCAAGATGAGCGACCAAACCCCAAGTCCGGCTGATGATACCCACGTCCAGAAGGCGGTAAGACGTGCTTTGCAGAAAATGACCCCCGGGATGATGTTGAGGCCTTCCTGACTGTGTACTAAAGGGTTGCCGAGAGGGAGAAACTCCCGCCAGAGCAGTGGGTAGAAGTTCTGGTGCCATACTTGACGGGAGAACCCCAAAAGCATACTATTATTTAGCTTTACAGGATGCCAAAGATTATGGCAAGCTAAAAACTGAGATTCTTGCATGCTTGGGGTGACAATAACTCTCAGGGTACAGCGGGTTCACAGTTGGGTGTATCACCAGGAAAACCATCTCACTCCCAAATGTTTGACCTGTTGCACTTGGTCCAGAATTGGCTGCAGCCAGAGTCCTCTATGCCTGTGCAGATGGTAAAACGGGTGGTGATGGACCCGTTTGTTCACTCTCTGCCGAGGCCCGTACAGACTTGGGTTGCCCAGACTGATCCCCGGAATGCCGATGAACTGGTCGGACTGGTCGAGAGATACCAGGAGGTTGAAGGTTCCGTGGGAAGGCAGCTCACTCCATACTAGTGCTCCCAATAGGGGGCGGAGGCCCAAATGGGGGTGGGGCGTGCAAGGTCCAAAGGGGCGGGGGAGGTGATGCCCAAGGTCCCTACGGGTGATATTGTTTGCTGGAGGTGCCACGGCCCAGGCCATATAGCCGCCCGTTGTCACCTGATCCCCGAGCAGATGGACTGCAGCATAGAACGCCATTGTTCATATTATGCATATCTGGCCTGCAGTGTGAACTCTCCACCCAATGAGAGGCCTCAAGCGTGTTCCGTGAAAGTGAAAGGGCGGAAGATAACGGCACTGTTAGACTCCCAGAGTCTGGTGACCCTTGTGAGGGCCACTTTTCCTCTCCAACTGATCGCAGGGAAAAAAGTCAGCATTCAGTGTATACATGGTGACGCTAAGGACTACCCCATGGCCAGAGTGGACATTGAAATGGCCCACAGTACTGTCTCTCATGAGGTCGGCGTCATTCGGAACTTATTGCACCCTATTATTATAGGCAGGGAATTTTGTTTATTTTGGGATCTGTGGGAGAAGAGTTCTGAGTTTGCTGGTGCCACTTGGGAACAAGTGAATCCTAATAAGGTATCACCGCACCCAGAGGCAGATGGTTTTCCCCTTTGTGTCCTTTTGGGGGATGACGAGGAAGCGTCCCCTGTGTCTGACATTCCGGAGTTAAGGGTGACCAGTGTGAATTTTGCGACTGCCCAACATAGGTACCTAACTCTGAAGGAAGCCTTTAATAATGTCAACATCATAAATGGGGTTGCATAGCAGCTGGGGGCTGACACAAGGTTTCCTTTTTTTTTTGATGAGTGGGGTGATGAGGTGATGAGTTGTTGTATCTGGTAATGAAAGTGAGGGGGGAGCTGGTGGAACAATTAGTAGTGCCAGGCAGAAGGTGTTGGACATGTGTTGGACATGGCCCATTCACACATCTTGGGGAATATTTGGGAGAGGAAAAAACACAGGAACAGATCGTGCAGAGGTTATATTGGCCCGGGTATCACCGGAAAATATTTAACTATTGCAGGTCCTGCCCCATGTGTCAGTTAACCGCCCTACCTCTCATTTTCTAAATCCCCTCGTGCCATTGCCCATTATTGAAGTATCGTTCGAGAGAATTGCTATGGACTTGGTCGGTCTCCTGGTTAAATCTGCTCATGGGCATCAGTATATGTTGGTCATCCTGGACTATGCCACACGTTATCCTGAGGCAATTCCCCTGAGAAACTCATCCGCGAAGGGTATAGCCCGTGAATTGGTCCATGTGTTTTCCCGGACAAGTTTACCAAAGGAGATTCTGACCAACCAGGGAACACATTTTATGAGTAAGGTGATGAGGGAGTTACACATGATCCTTCAAATCTCCCAATTGAGTACTTCAGTGTACCATCCTTAGACAGATGGCCTTGTCAAAAGGTTTAATAAAACACTGAGGAGCATGCTGAGGAAAGCCATAGAAAAAGACTGTAGAGACTGGGACTGTCTCTTACCATATCTGTTGTTTTCCATCCATGAGGTTCCACAGGACTCTACGGGGTTCTCGCCCTTCGAACTTTTGTATGGCCGACATCTACTAGGTCTCCTGGATATAGCCAAGGAAACCTGGGAAGCCGAAGTCATGCCCCACAGAAGTGTTATTGAGCACATGGCACTGATGCAGCAGAGGATTGTGAAGGTGATGCCCATCGTAAAAGGACACCTCCTCCAGGCACAGGAAGCTCAGTCCATGGTCTGCAACCAGACAGCTAGAATGAGGCAGTTCTGTCCAGGAGACCGAGTTCTTGTGCTAATTCCTAACGTGGAGAGCAAGTTCTTGGCCAAATGGAAAGGGCCGCATGAACTGGTGGAGAAGCTTGGTGAGGTAAACTATAAAATTTACCAGCCAGGAAGATGGAAACCATATCAGATCTACCATGTCAACCTTATCAAGCCATGACAAGACAGAAAGCCAGCTGAAACTCCTTACTTGCTGGGCAAGTCAGAAGGCGAGGTTGGAGGTGTCACCATAGCGGAGACGCTGTTGAAGGCCCAGAAACAGCAGTGACGGGTGTTCCTCTAGAGGAACAGGGACCTGTTCTCGGAATTACCGGGGTGCACAAGGGTCGTAGAACACGAAGTTCTGATGGAGCCACATGTGCGCGTCAACGTAAAGCCTTATCGGATTCCGGAGGCCCATCAAGAAGTGATCTCTAAGGAGGTGGAGTGTATGTTAAAACTCAGGGGCATTGAGGTGTCCAAGAGTGGTTGGTCGAGCCCGATTGTACTGGTCCCGAAGCTCAATGGTGAATAGGGGTTCTGCAATGACTATCGGAAGTTGAATGAGGTCTCCAAGTTCAACACATATCCCATGCCACGAGTCAATTAGCTTATCAAGAAACTTGGGCCCATAAGGTACATAACCACCTTGGATTTGATGAATGGTTATTGGCAGATCCCCCTGGCACAGGAAGCCAAGGAGAAGACTGCATTTTCTACGCTTGATGGATGCTTCCAGTATGTCTGGATGCCATTTGGATTGCAGGTGGCCCCGGCGACCTTCCATAGAGCTATGGATAGACTCCTTGCACCCCATAAGCAATATGCTGCCGCACACGTGGATGATATCTGGAAAAGGTCCAGGTGGTGTTTAATGCTCTAAGGAATGTGGGGTTTTCAATAAACTAAAAGAAGTGTGCCTTGGGGAAAGATGAAGCCAAGTACCTGAGATACATAGTGGGTCGAGGCAAGATCAAACCCCAAACCAGTAAAGTGTAGGCAATTCAAACATGGCTGAGACCGCTGTCCAAGAAACAAGTTAGAACCTTCTTGGGGAATGTTGGATACTACAGGAGGTTCATCCCAAACTTCGCCATGATGGCCACACCCCTGACTGACCTCCTTAAGGGGACGAAATCAGTAATATTCAAATGTTCTGAAGAGGCAGAGACTGCCTTTCAAGAAATGAAAGGGGCTCTGTTGTGAACATGTTGGAGGCGACTTCGGAGCTGGGGCTCCCTCCGGTGGTTGCTGAGGGTAATGAACCAATTGCTGAATGGCTTTCAATGATTTGCTGCCTTGCAGTGGAATTCAGCCTGGTCCCCTTTTGGGGCCTGGCGCTGCATTTGTGCTCAGTTTGTGTTTGCACTTTTGCTCTGTTCCTGTGTCACTTTTTATTTGCTGAATTGCTGTGTGTTACACCAGAGATCTGATTTAGGTGGTAAAGATCGTGTGATCTCACGTTCTTTGTTAATCAGAAGTGTTGGTATTTTTGTCAGGGTTTTTTGGGTTGCACTAGACCACAAATTTAACCACCAGGTGTCAAGGAAAAAGCAAGAGGTCCAGAGTTTTAAACAAAACAATAATTTTAATAATTCATCAA
>VIAB01015562.1:34148-51247 GCA_009801035.1 Oophaga pumilio | reverse complement strand
TTGATGATTTTTGTGTGATTTTGTTGTCAGCACATTCAATTTTGAACAGAACAAAGTATTCAGTGAGAATATTTCATTCATTCAGATTTAGAATGTGTTATTTTAGTGTTCCCTTTATTTTCTTGAGCAGTGTATATATATGCATTAAAGTTAAGAATTAAAAAGTTGTTAAAAAATAAATAAATAAAAATATTAAAGTGGACTGAATCCTGGCGCAGGTAGGTGGTACAATAATGACAAAGACGTGCCATGGTAAGGGTAGGGGGGATGAGACAAAGAGGTCCCATAAATGTGCATACAGTGACCTAAAAGGAATAAAAGTGAGAAAGGAAGAATTAATGAACAAAACAAACTAAACAAAAGAAACCTATGTTTGCTTGTAGAAATCAATATACAGGAGATCCTCATTGAGCCCAAAAGGAACCAAAATATTGAAGTGATAAATCCATTTGGACTCACAGTGCAATAGAGCGTTGGTAACACTCCCTCCGCTTATGTTTGTTTTTACTGCCTCTATTCCCATAATCTGGAAGCTGCTTCTAGAGCCGGCATGTTTGGTTAGGAAATGGGCAGCCACAGATGTAAGGTTAATACCTTTTTGCTTGTCTTTGCTTGCTCTCGCTATGTTGGAGATGTGCTGCTGTACTCTGCGCCTGAGCTCTTGGGTGGTTTGTCCCAAATAGATTTTCTGGCAACCGCATATCAGGGCTTTCACAATGTTGAGGGATTGACAATTAAAGTAGATCTTCGATCGTACCTGTGTTGGTGAATTTCGTATGGGAAAACTTCCATCAGCAATCATGTGCTCATAGACTGTGCAACCACCGCATGGAAAGGAGACGATGATATGATTACCCGCATTAAGTCTGTGAATAGCCCATCTGAAATGACTATTTGTGAAATGATCTTTTAAATTCTTTGCTCGTCTTGCTACAATCCTTGGTTTAGATTAAATAAATGACAAAAGTTTTGGCTCACTGAGCAAAATGTCCCAGCTTTTTTCCAAGACTTTATAAACATCCCTCCACTGGTTGTTAAACGATGTGATGTGATGTGATAAAATTGATGCTCTGGAGTGGCTATCTCCTCCATGGCATATGAATTTCTTAGCGATCACTGCGTTGTGAGTGTTCATATGCATTGGAGACAATTTTTCATGGGAAACCCCTTCCAATAAACCTCCTGGTCACATCAGATCCTGAGACTGGGTACGAAATTCATCAAATGTGCTGCAGTTTCTCCTAAGTCTCAAAAACTGTCCTTTCGTGATACAATTAGATGAACAGGGTGGAAATTGGAATAATGTAGTAAGCTATGGTTGCTGCTTTATTGCAATCTAAAGTAGTTGACAGCGTAGTCCCCTTGATCAGGAACCTGAGGTCCAGGAAGTGTACTGCATCTGTTGAAAGAAATGATGTAAGTTTGATGTTCCATAGGTTATTGTTCAGATCATCATTAATGAATGCCCTGCACTCATCGATTGAGCCTGTCCACAGGAAGATGTTGTCAATGAATCGAAAAGACTGCAGGACATAAAAATTGAATGTACTGTGATGTTGTATAAAAGTCTCCTCCCACCAACCCATGAAAAGATTATCGTAAGATGGCGCACATCTTGCCCCCATACCTGTCCCAGAAACTTGCCTATAAAAGGTACTATCGAAGATGAAATCGCTCTTTTCCTATACCATTTTAAGAAGATCTAATAAGAATGAATCGTGTATTCTATCCCTGGTTGTTTGCCAATCCAAAAAAGTACATAAAAGTGTCTATGCCAAGATCATGGTTTATGCTGGTATATAAGGCTTCAACGTCAAGGGTGAGGAGAATAGTATTTTCAGGCATCCTCAAATTGTTCAATTGTTGGATAAGATGTGAAGAGTCTCTCAGGTAAGAGCCTAAGGAGTAAACAATAGGCTGTAGGAAGTGATCAAGGTAGATGGAGGGACGCTCGTATATGTTATGTGCTCGGTTGCAACAACTTTAAGGTATAATGGATTGCAACCGAACACGGGGTCCGCGATGCAGTTTATGTTCACTGCTGCCGAACACCCTTTGGTTAGGAGGGTAATAACTGACAACTAAAATATGAAGATCTTGCCTGTGAACTTCACATTGAGCAAGATATAGCATTTGCACTATCTTCCGTTAACTTCACTGGAGATGTGCTATCAACTGGCGTAGATGTAGCCCTGTTAATGGCACAGAAGCCACTTGCCAGATATTAAGTTAGCACTATGTGCTGCAAGCTGGTATAGACGTAGCCCTGTTTGACTACACAGAAGCTAGGTGCCAGCCGCTAGGAAGTTAGTGCGAATAATGCCAGGCGTACGTGCTGTCAGCCGGTGTGCGACCGGACTGAGCAACTTCACTATTCAGCTGATGGCGATGCCCACGTGCTGCCAACCGGGTTACGTCCGGACTGCGCAGCTTCAATATTCAGCTGTTGGCGATGTACGCGTGCTGTCAGCTGGTGTGAGACCGGACTGAGCAAGCTTCTCTGTTCAACTGGCAAGTGATGCCCAGGATACGCGCCCCACAGTCTGCTCAGAGTGTATAGCTACCCTATATTCGTAGCAAGACTGCGACATTGGCTACCTGCCTGGCATAAGCTGAACCTGCCTGAAGGACATGAGCTAATAAGCCGAGCGTACTCTGGTAAGGTCCTGGAGATCAAAGCTAGAGAGCACGTGGAGCCCAGATTCTGGTACGTCCACACATGAGCACTGCCAATTTTAGTATGATCTGACCGTGCCGCGGACAGACAAGCTATTTAAGGGCTAAGCTCCGCCCCCAGCCATCTCGTCAATTGCATCACCGATGACGTCATCCGTGACCAATCAGGCGATGCCAGGTCAGAGGATCAGCTGACACTAAGCACCAATTATGGCTCACCATGTCACGGACATGCTCAGTGCAGGCATTTCTGGACTTAGGCTTGCAACAGCCTTTTCTTGTTCCGTAACCTAGGTTTAAGGCTACTACAAACAAAGACCCGAGTAACTATTTGTGCCTCTCGGGTACTGGCTAGGCCCTGGGATCAATGGCGAAGCTGAGCAGCATCTGCCTCGGCCGGGTCTGGATGGGAGACCACAGACTCATCGGATCCAGGTTCAGATACCGCCGTTGCCCGATGCCTAACAGTATAAACATCCAATCCCTGAGATGATAGGCCTACCTGGTGGAGACTCCAAGGATTTATGTATCTTTAGCAATAGATACAATGTAGGTATCACGGGGTGCATGGTTATCTCATAGTTATTAACAGTAGCCTATTACAACCAACAAAGGATATCACCGTCTTGGACAGTTCAGCATGTAACAGTAGGGTTGAGTTGGCAACAATACTAATGTTTGACTGACCCAGTTTTGATGATCTTACGCCTTTGCTTCCCTTTCCCTATATAGTGACCTCTGCACATATCAGAGAGCATGAACACAACATTATTTTGTAGCATAATGTTTAAGCTTTATTCTATTGCAGAATCTCAGGTAACATGGTGTCAGTCATAACCACCATAGAAAATGGATTAAATAAAATATCCAATGGGAAATAAACTAAATAGGAAATTCCCTTTAAAACAGTTGCCTCAAATTACCATTTTGTTTTATGCCCCGTAAAAAGACTGGTGAGTTTTAATCAAATTATTTAATTATTGGGGCCTGCAGGACATTGATTTTTAAAACATGGTAATTAAACAGTTGAACATCGACAGGAGGTTTAAGAAAATAGAGCTCACAGTATGATGACCACTTACCCATCGTAAAATAGGCATCGCATAGTAGGACATGAAATATTAAATGGGGTGTCTAAACCAGATACCATTAATTAAAAAAGTAATGCATATTATGAAGGTTGCTTTACCGTTTATGATGGCATACAAACATGATTCTGTGATTTGTTGGTGATCCAGACTGTATTGCTTAATCAAATGTACAGGATTTACCTCTGACCTATGTCTTGTTAATTAGCAAATTAATTATTGGGACTGAAAATCTACTCATACACTCCTCAACATTGAAATTGCAAAACCAGAAAGAAGTCGTGGATTATTGAAATCACAGGATCGATAGATAAATTATAAAAAAAGAAACATTTTCAAAAAATCTCAATTAATTCAATATAGAACATGAATGCCATGTACAGAAATAGATGCAGTACTCGCCTTGGCTTCTATCAATGAGATTAATAATGGTTGTCTGACTTTTGTACTGCCATGCTGAATGCACTTGGGCAAATTATCAAGATCTGATGCTGATGCTGGCAGGTTCCTTTGCAGTTTTTCCTACCAGACCTTGGTAGCACATTTAGACCATGCAGGCTGCTCACAGTCACACGAGCAATGTGCAACCTAGTGTTTTCATGTTTAAAAACAACTCGTGGGAAACCTTGCAAAAATGGTCACCGGTTGAACAACCGAAGTAATGTAACAATATGCTTTTAGTATACGTTAAATGACCACTTAAAGGATTCTGGCTACCATACATTATGACACCCAAACCATAATCCCGGGAGAAGGACCAGTGTGACATTCCTTCGCGAAGGTCTCTTCTAGACCTTGCTCATAATTTATTTTTTCATAACATGTACTGGAAAAAAGGAAACATTTCATCATAGTGCACTAAAATGACCTAACAACATCATTCTCCAGAATAGTACAATTACAATAATCACAAACTTGTAAACATTTTTTTTAAATGGTGGAAAAAATTAGTTTTTTTTTTCTTTTTCCTTGATTGGAGTAGTGTGAGGGCTTGTTTTTCACATGATAAGCTAATGTTTTATCAACACTTTTTTGGGATTTTGGGGTAATACAAAGTTTTTATTGTTTTTAGCATTTTTTGGGGGGGTTACAGCTGTTCTGTTGTTTTGATGTTATTTGTTTTGGAGAACTTACCTTAAGTGTTTAATATTTTATAATTTGTTAGGCTGTACTTTTATAGAAGCAACAATACCAAGTTTCTTACAGTTTTCTTTTTTTATTTTTAAAGGGGAAAAGGTGGGATGATTAAAATTTTGATATAGTTTTAATTTTTTTTATATTTTTAAACCTTTTTTTTACTTCATTTTTTAGTCATCCTTGAGGAACTTGAACCTGCACACAACATGTGATGTACCTGTATATCACACACTGGGAAGGGGAAAAATGCTAGGATCATTTTGTTTGTCTGTATCAGCTAAATCAAGCAAATAGCTACTTACTTAGACATTTTTGAATGTTATTAGCAATTTCCTGATGTAATATAGCTTATAGCTCAGGTTCAGTGCACTGTTTGGAAATAATTGGGGTCCAACACTTAAAAAATTAGCATTTATTTCTTGCTCAGTAAACTGCACCAGTGGAGTAACATGAGGCTTGTGGGCCCCAGTACAAGATCTCCATCATGGCTCATGCTATTACTGATCTTTAAAGCATCACTCCAGCTTTTTTATTTTTAGTGCTGGAGTGGTGCTTCTAAAATAAGGTCCTTGACTCTTGTCTTGTACTCACCTGCCACTAATTTAATCTTTTATTATCGTTGCTCCCGTCAGTCTCCGGCAGTTTGTAACCTGTCGGATAGCTCTAGTGTTTCATTTAGAGAGCCGGAGGTCACTCTTCAATGCAAGTCTATGAGAGTCTTGTTGAGGCGCTCATGACCTTGAAATGAGATCTTGTGACATAACTTCTGACTTTTGGCTGGACTGGAGCGGTGCCGAAAAAAGGCTAAGACCCTGGAGGGTGAGTATAAAAGACCAGAGGCATTCTTACATTAGAAGCCACTCCAGCGCTAAAATAAAAATAGTAGAGTCAGGGCCGGCTCCAGGTTTTTATGGGCCCCGGGCGAAAGAGTCTCAGTGGGCCCTTTTAACACAGACCACGATTCATGATTCACAGATACTGCAGAGAAATATAGGTATAGTACAATGCCAAATACTTCTCTTCTTCCATTACATGAGTGATATGTATTGTAAATTGTACAATAGCTCAGAAACTGCCAAATCCTCATAGCGCACAGTACAGACCGAACAGTACAGTCCTCCATACAATATTATGGGCACCACATAGTCTCCCCCTCATCACCTATATAATACCCCATGCAGGATGTCACCCCCCATCCCCCATATAATGCTCCATACAGAATACTGGACCCAATATAATGCTCCATACAGGATACTTGTCCCCATATAATGCTCCATACAAAATATGGAGCTCTCCTCTGCACTGTGCTGCGTTCTGCACTGTTACGGCTCAGGAAAGGGCGCTGTGGAAAGTCCCCATTATCATCATGATTGCCTGCCCATCATCATTATTGCCTGCCCATCATCATCATCATTGCCTCCCCATTATCATTGTCTCCCCATCATCATCATCATCATTGCCTCCCCATCATCATTGCCTCCCCATCGTCATCATCATCGCCTCCCATCATCATTATCATCATTGTCTCCCCATCATCATCATCACTGCCTCCCCATCATCATCATCACTGCCTCCTCACCACCATCACTGCCTCCCCCACCACCATCACACATACAGTACCACACACAGACAGCACCGCAGCACTCTCTCACTCACATACACACACACAAAGCACCGCACTACATACACACACACTGATACACACAGACACACACACACAGACACATACACCTCACATCTCACCTGTCCGGCGTCCGCGCTCTCTCTGCCACAGCCGGCCGCTGAATGATGACGTCATTCAGCGGCGCTGCTGTGAGAGGAAGCGCAGTCGCCCCCTGGAGCCCGGAGCTGCGGCAGCGGAGGCACGGGGAGAGGTAAGTATTGTGCCGGCTGCTGCCGGGGCTCTGAGCAAGGGGGGGTGGCCCAGTGGCAGCGCTGGTGCCACTCTCATCTGCTAACGGGTGCCGGGGAGCCCGACGGCGATTGGGCCCCCCGCCTGCTCAGGGCCCCGGCATTTGCCCGGGTATGCCGGGTGCTGACGCCGGCCCTGAGTAGAGTGGTGCGTTAATAGTATTGATCTCCTAATGTGGAACAAAGGGACCTTTTGGACTCCCATAGTCTCCAGGTTCTGGGAGCAACTGCAACCCCTGCACTCACTGTAAGTACATCCTTGAACTATATAATGTTTTCTGTTTTTCTTTTCAGTCACTTGTATATTTGAATGATGTGTGGTTGAACTTTGAAAGTACAGATTGTCTATGTACTTCACCTAGTGCCTTTACAAACCAATATAATCCAGCAATCTGATATTCCACTGGTACAGGAAGGCCTTTAGATAGCAATTAGTTTTCTACAATATGTGAACACTGGGTGATAAGTAAGATTACCTGCTCAACCAACAGATCTTTTAAGGACAACACATTGTTCTTTCTCAAGGCCCTAATTTCAAAATGTCTATTTACCAGGGATGTCACGAACTGTAATTCATTTCTAATAATGTCACACAGCTAAGCAGAATAAAGAATGTGTTGAATGACAAAGATAGATTCTGTTTGCATCATCGAAAAGGGTTATGCCATCAACTTTGAAAAAAAAACAAAATTTAGAGAAGCAACTACACATGCCTGTTTAAGCAAAAAAATAGTTTTTTTTTACATATAAACAGTGGGGATGGGGAAGTCTTTGATACACTTATGATTTTGCAAGTTTGCCCACCTACAAAGAATGGAGAGGTCTGTAATTTTTATTGTAGGTACATTTCCACTGTGAGAGACAGAATCTAAAAATAAAAATCAAGAAAATCACATTATATGATTTTTACATACCTACTTTGCATTTTATTGCATGAAATAAGTATTTTTTTCCACTTTACTATCTGACACTAACCCTGACTAAATTCAGCAAAAGATACTGAAGTAGACACAGATTACTACAGTATATTTTTAATGTCCCTAATCTAGTCTTATCAACTAATCTAAATTTTTTTTGTTCTTTTTTCACAAATAAAAACAACAATCGGAGGTTGATCAATGATGTGTTGCTGTTCAGCAATCGATGGCTGTAGGACGCGCACACTGATGTGATTCTTTTTTCCCACGCTATCTGACACTATCCCTGACTATGCTCAGTAAAATATACTGCAGTAGGCGCTGATTACTACAGTATATTTTTACTGTCCCTAATCTAGTCCTATCAACTAATCTAATTTTTTTTGCACAAAGATAACAACTGGAAAACCAATTAGTGCTGTCATTGATCAGTGCTCGATGCCTGTAGAACACACACATGGATGTGATTCTTTTATTCCATGCTATCTGACACAAACCCTGACTAAATTAAGTAAAGAATACTGTAGTAGATGCTGATTACTATGGTATATTTTTACTGTTCCTAATCTAGTCCTATCAACTAATCTAAATTATGTTTTTACTTCTTTTTTCCGCTTTACTATCTGACACTAATCCTATCTAAGTTCAGCAAATTATGCTGAAGTAGACACAGATTAATATAGTTTATTTTTATTGACTCTAATCTAGTAATAATTCAATTCTATATTTACAAAAAAAAGCCAATAACCAGAGGCTGATCAGTGATGCACTGATCAGCACTGGGCGGCTACAGGAAGCGCACACAGAGGTGGTGCAAAGAGGAGGTTGGGAAAATAGGTAGGGACAAAAAAAGTCCTGGAAAACAGTGAACATGGATGTTAATCTGTGCTTTATGTCACTGACCAACGCTTAGCGGCTGCAGAACGCACTAACAAAAAAAAATGCCAAAAATTGAGTGATCAAGTGCTGATCAGTGATCAAGTACTGATCAGCACTAGATGCCAAAAGGAATGGTGGGGAGGGGGCTAGGGAGAGGAGCAAAGGTAAAAGGTTGGAAAAGATGGAGAAAAAGTTGGGGTGGATTAGGAAAGATCAGGGATCAGATCATCTTCTTTCTTCAACAGCAGCAGCAGCACACCAGCAGAAGTGATAGCAGAAGCTTGAAAAAGTCTGTGGCACCACAAGGTCAAGCACAGACAGAACGACAGTATTACTGCCCTGCACATGTCAGAAGCTAGAAAGAGGAAATGCAAGGCAGTCATACTTAGCACTCAGTTTGGTGCAATGGACGTCACCTTCAAATCACACCAATCAAAGCTGGCCCTTGTAATGCTGCAGTTGCTAGGCTCCAGCCTATGATCGGTGGTGTTACAGCACTGGACATCAGTGTATCAGGCAATTTAATGGCTACAGCTACAGCGATCGTAATTGTGGAGGGGGAGCAAACCCCCCATGACGACAAGTCCAGGTGCCCTGCTGTTAGAAACAGCAGGGACCTTAATGTGATCACTGTGATCACTGTGGTCGCAGTGCCACATTTTAGCCCAGTACCAACAAATAAAGAAGCACTCTGTGCGCTATAGCATTGACACGCTGTCAGATGGATATGTACACAATGTCAGCAAACTATTCTTACAGGGAAAACACTCTATTCAACATATAATTCAGCAACATCAATATGCAAATAAAGAATAGATTTACCTGACACGATGTCTGTAGACTTGTGGGAGAATCTTGAGGACTAGTTTCGCTTTCACAGGAAAGAGGAGGACCGAGGTCTAACCTGACCCTAAACTGGGGTCCTAACTAATCCCTCACCTTGGAGGTACTGATAATGGCTCAGAGGTCCAAGTCTCCAACGTAACCCTGTCTCCTATCAAACCCTGAATCCTGTAATCCAGTCCTAGAAGGAACCTGATTACCACACCTGGGACATGGGCAGATCTATGTTTAATACACAGTTAAAACATACAAGACAGATAGAGGAGAAAGTAAATACAGACTTGCATACACACTTACACACAGAAGGAACATAAATGGTCTGGGATATAAACTCTAAGTAATGTGAGCTTAGACAACTAAGTAGCTCTTAACTTAAGTCTTAACAGAACCGTTCCTATCTGAGTACTGCATGAAAAGCTTTCACCGGCAGCTCTCAAAGCAGACAGATAGGTATAAAAAGGAAACCAATTAACAACTAATCAATTGCAGCCGGGAGAAGCTGAACCCAGTCCCAGACCCGAGCCAGACATAATTAACTCCCTCACCGCCAAACACACAGAAACAGCAACTCAGCTGCGAGAAGTCAGAATGTGCAAACGCGACGATCTTCGTGGCGATGCACTCATGACAAGCATGCAAATATGAAAGATCAAATTTTAATTATATTACTGCACTAGAAAATATGAAGAATTTGAGAATACTTAGTGCATAAATTAGCTAATTCATGTGTACCCGGCAAACCACAGCCAATTTAGGCGCTAAGTATTCTGAATTTTTCATAGCATTTTTCTAAGTATTCTCAAAATTGCTTCCTCTGTCCACTCCCGCCAACCATGGACAACAGAGAGGGGATCATTATCCTCTTTATATCCTGACTGTTGCGAGTCCATCACCTCGTCCTCCTCCATGAGCCTTCAGTAACAGATTGTCTGGTACCATGAGCCCCCCTCGATCGCTGTAAGCCACCCTCCCATGGCACCCGCCTGTGCTACATCAGTCCGGAAATTTGAGCTATTGTTATCCCTTCCGCATCCTCCTCTGCTTCCACCTCTTCCTCTGGGACAACACCTCCTCATGCAGACTATTCAAAGTGTGCACCAGCATGTAGGTGAAAGGAATAGTGATGCTAATGATGGCATCATCAGTGCTAACATCTCAGTAGCCATTTCAAAACTGTGCAGAAGGGTGCTTCCTTCTGTGCCCACTCCACAAGCGTGATTTGCACCATGTCCTTACTGCATTGGCCCAGGCTATGCAAAAGGACATACTGCATCAGGGCCCATCGCTGCTATTACAGTCTTTGCAACATGTGCAGAGTGAAATTCCACCATGTCGGAACATCGCAAATCAAATGATTAACTGGTAGGCCTAAAGACCTCTGTAGCGATGCAATTCGATGACCTGTGGGGTGCGATTATTGGAAGTGAGCACACAGCAACTGTGCTTTCTGCAGCAGCACATCCAGGCTGAGATAGTGGCAGAGACATTTCTGGATGACCAGGTTGAAGATGTCAGCCATGCAATGCACGTGTGTGAGGTTTCCTTGGTGTAGGGCTGCCACCATGTTTGCACCGTTATCGCAGAAAACCTTCTCTGGCTCAAAATTCAGTGGAGACAGCCATTGCTCTAACTCAGCATGGAAAGCTGTCCATAACTCTTGAGCTCTGTGACTGCTATCTCCAAGGCACATTAATTTGAACACTAGCTGATTGCCATGAGCCATGACTGCGCAGTACCGTGGTGAGGGTGATTCTATCTGCTCTGTTGGAACGCGTGTCTGATTAAGGGAGATAGGAGGTAGAGGAGCCAGAAACAGTGGAGGAACTGTTAGATACAGAGGTTTGTCCCGCAAGCCTTGGGGATTCAAGACTTGTGGAGCAGCCGCTAGACAGCCTGCCACCAGAAACCACAGCCACCAGAAACACCCAGTGCCCAGTCAGTGAGATATAACGCCCCTGCCTATGTTTGCTCATCCAGGTGTCAGTTGTGAAATGCACCCTGGCAGATATAGATTTTTTCAGGGAATGTCTACAACATGCTGGTGTAGCGCAGGCAAAGCTTTCTAATGGCGACTGGTCAGCTGGTACTGGGGACTGCAACGGCCATCAACATTTTGAAACTGTCTGTATCCATCAGGCAGAAAGGTAGCATTTCCGTGGCCAACAGATTGGAGATGGTGGAGTTCAAGCTCTTAGCTTTGGCATGTGTAGGAAGAAAGATTATTTTACAAGACCACAGCTGCAGAACCAAGGGCTGACTGCTGTGCTGAGAGAGGGTGGAGTACAAAGTTGCCTCTACTAAGTTTTTTTTTGCAAATTTTGCAGATAACGTGTGTTGGGTCATCCTTGCGGTCTCAAAAAAGGACAGGCTATGCAGCCCTTGCCACCCCTGCGAACTGAACACTCGCAACCGGTGCTTGCAACAGAGAGAGTTGGATCTGAGAATGCAATGCTTGTCGTTGTTTCATCACTTCATGTCTTTGTGGGAAGCCACAACGTAACCTCCTCATCTTCCTCCTGCTCCACCTCCTCTGCTGAGCTACTCAGCTGCGTACCTCTTGGTTCACACCAAGTGGGATCTACAGCTTCATCGACATCCTCTCTGTTCTCTCATTCCCTACCCTGAGAGTCACTGTCCTCCTCTTCCTTCCTTGACATAGTTAGTACAGTACAGTATGCGTGCGCCTCTGGCATTTGAGTCTCTTGAGGATCACCTCCACGCCATATGGTTAACATCTAGTGATGAGAGTCTGAATTTTGCTTGGACACTACTTCGTCCTGCTCCAGATCCAGCATGAAAAAACTTTGGGCATCGGTGCAGATGCTTTCCTTCTCTGGATTTTGTGAATATTTGGAGCAGACCTCTGATGCTCATGGAATAGAATGTTTGAACAGCTCTGCAGAATGGCCCATCTCAGGTTCCCCACAGTCAGCTGGGGGTTGGAAATTTGTGACATGGGGACAAACAAAGGGTGATTGCAGCCTTTGAGGATTGTACTGTGTGTGATGTTAAGGTGGAGAAAGAGAAGAAGATGCCACTTGATGCAGCCCTTGCCATCCACTGGAGCGCATGCTTTTTCTGGCCTTCATCTACAAGGCGTACCGCTGTGCGGCTGCCAAAGGAAGGGAGTGTAGAAGCCCATCCAGTAACAGATGTTAGCAGTGGTCTTTGGAAAGGACAATATAGTATTTGTTCAGTTGATCTTTAGAATCATAGAATAGTAGAGTTGGAAGGGACCTCCTGGGCCATCTGGTCCAACCCCCTGCTCAAAGCAGGATTCTCTAAATCATCCCAGACAGATGTCTGTCCAGCCTCTGTTTGAAGACTTGCATTGAAGGAGAACTCACCACCTCTCGTGGCAGCCTGTTCCACTCATTGATTACCCTAACTGTCAAAAAGTTTTTTCTAATATCTAATCTGTGTCTCCTCCCATTCAGTTTCATCCCATTGCTTCTAGTCTTTCCTTGTGCAAATGAGAATAAAGATGATCCTTCTACAATGTGACAGCCCTTGAGATATTTGTAGACAGCTATTAAGTCTCCCCTCAGTCTTCTTTTTTGCAAGCTAAACATTCCCAAATCCTGCAACCGTTCCTCATAGGACATGGTTTGCAGACCGGTCACCATTCTGGTGGCTCTTCTCTGAACTTGCTCCAGCTTGTTGATGTCTTTTTTAAAATGTGGTGCCCAAAACTGGACACAGTATTCCAGATGAGGTCTGACCAAAGAGGAGTAGAGGGCAATAATGACCTCACGTGATCTAGACTGTATGCTTCTGTTGATACATCTTAGAATTGCATTTGCCTTTTTTGCTGCTGCATCACACTGTTGACTCATGTTCAGTCTGTGATCAATTAGTATACCCAAGTCTTTTTCACATGTGCTGTTACTTAGCCCTATTCCTCCCATTTTGTATATGCTTTTTTCATTTTTATTGTCCAGATGTAGTACTTTGCATTTTTCCCTGTTAAAATCCATTCTGTTAGTTGCTACCCACTGCTCCAGTTTATTTATATCTTTTTGAATCCTCTCTCTCTCTTCCCTAGTATTAGCTACCCTCCTAGCTTTGTGTCATCAGCAAATTTGATCAGTTTACCCTCAATTCCTTCATATAAATCATTGATAAAGATGTTGAACAATACAGGGCCCAAAACAGAGCCTTGTGGTACCCCACTTGATACATTCTTCCAACTGGATGTGCAGCCATTTACGACCACTCTTTGGGTCCGATCACTAAGCCAGTTATGAATCCACCTAACAGTTGCCTTGTCCATTCCATACTTAGTCATTTTTTCAATAAGGATTGTGTGAGATACTTTTATGAGCATTAACACCTAACTCGTGTATACGTCTAGCAACAAGCCTATTTCCCCTTCAACCACGACCTAGCTTGTTCCCACTCATATTGTATGTAGTCTTACCTTCTTGTAACTTGCTGTTTCACAACCTTAGGCCCACAGATGTCAGTCACCTGTCACTAAATGAGCAATCACTATTTATTTTCTGAGATAGTGTGCCTGAACAACACTGTTATGTTTAACCATTTTTAAGTGGAAATCGGGCCTTCAGATTTGTCACTGAAACAGTTTTATCACAAACGATTTTGATTTGCTAAATGGGCCTCATGGCTGCACCCCAATATTAGGCCTAACGATTTTTCACTGGAAATATGGCCTTGTGATTTGTTACTGAAACACAGTATTATCACAAACTATTTGGATTAGCTAATTGGGCCTCATGGCTGTACCCTAGTATTAGACCTCACGATTTTTAAATGGAAATCTGGCCTTCTAATTTGTCACTGAAGCACAGTTTTATCACAAACAATTTGTATTAGCTAATTGGGCCTCGTAGCTGCATCACAATGTTAGGCCTAATGATTTTTAAGTGGAAACTGACCTTTTAATTTGTCTCTGAAACACAGTATTATTACAAATAATTTGGATTAGCTAATTGGGCCTCATACCTGCATCACAATATTAGGCATAATCTGGCCTTTTGATTTGTCACTGTAGCAAAGTTTAATCACAAACTATTTGGATTAGCTAATTGGGCCTCGTCGTTGCACCCCAATATTAGGCCTAGCGATTTTTAAGTGGAGATATGGCCTTCTGATTTGTCTCTGAAACACTGTTTTATCACAAATGATTTGGATTAGCTAATTGGGCCTCCTGGCTGCATCCCTGTGAGGTGACCAGGGTGGTAGTCATGCCGAGGGGCTGCTATTTCGGCACACCCTGGCACCCTGCAAAGAAAACAAAATGTCCTGTCTATTGTGTGGTGTGGGAGTATTGCTCAAAACTCACGTATGCGTTTGCAAATCCTGCTGATCCCATAGTCCCTTCTCCAGACGATATCACACACTCAGGAACAGGCACCGTATTCTGCATTAACAGTGCAACTTTACTTGATAGCAAAGACTCTATGGCAGTTTCAGTACAGCACAAGTTCATGTTTTCAGCCTGAGCTTTCCCTCTCAATGCTGGCTCCTCTAGCCTCTAAGATGCCCTTCCTGGCTCTGCGGTCTCCATATTCCTGCACCCACTTTCCCTTAGTGGTCACCACTCCGGCTTCCCATGGAAGAAGAAAGAGGCACTAATAGTTCTGCCTAATTCAGACCGTAGGTCCCAGATATTTCCTGAAGGACCACTGAAAGTGATAGCGGCCGTTCACACGCTGCTTCCCTGTGGGGTCCCATACTCCTCTCGTGCTCTCCAGCCCATTGGCTTTGGAGTTGCTCCTCTGCATTGAGAAGCAATTTCACAATTGAATGTCTTATCATCAAACTTAACAGAGCAATTCAGTAAGCAACATTGCCAGGAAAACATTTTTAAACAGATCTAGCTGCTTAAAGAAGGTACTGCCCCTGTCCAGGAGAGTGTCTAGGCATTTCAGCTGTTCTTAAATGACAAAGCAAATCCTCTGGGCTTTACAGTGACAGAATGGTCTGCCTTTGTTCTACCCGATTTGTGATGTGCCAACGAGATATAATTCCATGTTGCAAATGCTGGATCGTCTGTTTGAGCAGTGGTAAGCTGACAATGCTTAAAGTATCATGTAACAGACCACATGGATTTTATGTAACTTTGAAATTAGACATTGACAGCTGATTAAGGAACTTATGTTCCCTACTCAGGCCCTTCATACATGCCAACAAATTTGTAAATAGGGTTAACAATTGCATCAACAATGTCATCCCTTATGATATTTATTTTAGAGCAAACACTCACATTAATGTAACATGGATAAAAAAGAATTTAAAATCAAGTTGTACATCTTGCTTACCATCTTGGGACTATTGGGAACAAATAGTGACAATGTCAGGTGCAGGAGGATGTGGAGGAGGATCAGGAACTAGGAAAACTTGAAGAACTCCTATGGAATGAGAGAGCCCAGGAACTTCTAGTAGGTTGAGGCTGACACTCATTGTTAAAAGATAATAATAACTCTGGCACTCTAATGTAGGTACTCAAAGATGAAGAAAATTTTATTCCATAATCCAATAGTAAAGTTTCGGTCATCATCCCATTCCACACCATTTCAATGAAATGGGTCATTCTATAGACCAACTGCGTTTTTTGGTTTTGGAACAGGTTGAACTAAACAGGAGAGGAGGCAATCTTATTAAAAGACTACAGTGCAGAGAGGCGTATTGGATACATTACTTGCAATCATTAGAACCGAAAGGGTTAAACCGGGAATACAATATAATGAATTTTTCTTGAGAATATTCTATATGAATCTTAACATATTTCTTTACATTTTCCAAAAAAAACGTTCCTTAGGTATACGATAAAAAACTGTTTAGGGATATGATGATTTTTGTAATATGATCCTTGTAAAAGCTTTGATTGTACTTATCACCTCATTATTCTCATCACTTATCTTTATTATATTCTCTTAGGTCACAAATTGACTTCTCACTTTGCTTATATACTCACCATGACAACCGGTTCCAGCGTTGAGACGTCACTCACGGAACTACAGTATCAGAAACTGCTTGCGTTCCACAGAGCGTTCCACCAGTGGCCGCCTCCACACTCAAAGCCTCACTTCCGGTGCGCCGGCCCACAATGCGCTCCACTTGCGTTCCACCAACACGTCATCTCACAAGGACGTATTTCCACTTCCGGTATAACCGCCATATTTACCCACACATGGTTATCGGCATTCAGAGCGCACTTTTCACCGGCAGTTAGCCATTTTTCCAGAGCGCTACTATATGATATTCAGCCTCGATTACACCAACGGTAAGAAATCCTTCACTGGCGTCATGTGAGCAGACTTGTGAGCCGATTGTTGACTATTACAATACTTAAAAGCGGTCTTGTCGCTCAGGGACGCTTCACAGACTTTCTGCCAGCAAACTTATTGCAGTACAATCTTCTCACCTGGTTGCACCAATGGTAAGAACTCCTTTTTGCACAATGTCCTTTAGGATATAATTATAAATAGACACCACGCACTGGTTCACTACTTCCTTATAAGTAATTACAACATTCTTTTATTAGTGACCATATTTTTCTAAGGATATCTTCTAATCTAGCAAGTATAATCCGGTAAGCGCCATATAATCCTTCTAATTCTAATATCAATGTTGCTACTATGAGTAATGGCCGGAGCAGAGCCTCCCTCCCCTCAAGAAAGAG
>VIAB01015556.1:0-21924 GCA_009801035.1 Oophaga pumilio | reverse complement strand
GAAGTTGTGCGGTGTGATCAAGTCCTACGTGTTTCTATCTTGTCTTCTTGCTCAGCTGCCACAGAACCCCGGTCTCTGCCAGTCCCTAAGTATGGGTAGGACCGGGTCCCCCTCTGTGGTATGGAGGGTCCAGATTTCGTACCCGAGGGATGCCCGCGCCACGCCATGGTGGGCGGCTGCAGTCCCCAAACGTGACAGTGGAACTGGGGAAGAAGTGGTCTGGCACCCTACAGATCTGGGGGAGTGGTCTGGGGAAGGAGTGGTCTGCACACAGGGGAACTGGGGAAGGAGTGGTCTGGAACATAGAGGAACTGGGGAAGGAGTGGTCTGGCACGTAGGGGAACTGGGGAAGGAGAGGTCTGGCACATAGGGGAACTGGGGAAGGAGTTGTATGCACGTAGGGGAACTGGGGAAGGAGTGGCCTGCACGTAGGGGAGCTGGGGAAGGAGTGGTTTGGCACATGGGAGAATTGGGCAAGGAGTGGTCTGGCACATGGGACAACTGGGGAAGGAGTGATCTGGCACCTAGGTGAACTGGAGGAGTTGGCTGGCAGATAGTGGACCTGGTGAAGGAAACAAAAAGGCAGCAACACTTACCTGCCCAGATCTCAGAACAAATGCACTACAGGGTGCAGCCAGCCCATAAAGCAAGATGTTAGCAGCACAGGTGCAAAATACCAAATCAACAGCCACTCTCCACATACCCATTCAAGGAGGGGGTGACTGCCCAGTATACAATTGCACAATAAAGGCCCGCACAGGGTGCCGTTCACACAAGGATACTGCATAGTGTCCGGTTCACAGCCTATTAGTCATGCCTCTACTAATCGACTAGGCGAGCTGGCCAGTACACTCTCAATGCGTACCAGTGTGAACACCCCTCATGCGAGACCAAATGTGCTTGGGCTTGGCTAAGGCCTTTGATTGGTTGCAGGTCACGTGAGTAGACAGGAAGTCATTGCTTCCGCCAAGTAAACTGACACTGACAAGGAGTACTGGAGCAGCACTCTAAGTGGTATACGTTCTTTTGTTATTTTTCACTGTTCCTCTTGTCTGACCAAAATAATTTTTATCTTGGAAATCCCTCTTAAATGATAAAGTTATAGGTGCCTCCAGCCACCACTAGAGGGAGCTTACTGCATACTGAGCACAAATATTGAACACAATAATAGGACACATGCTATAAACGCCCCCTAGTGGCGGCAGCAGAGATTTGGGTTGGACTTTAGAGGAATTTAAAATAAAACTAATTTACTGATAATATAATTAGAGTTTGTCCTTTAACCCCTTATATTCTGCTTTTTGCTGACATCTGACATAAAATTTTTAAAATAAAAAAGTTATGCACAGTTATATCTCTTACAAGAAAAAGACAAAGCACAAAGGTAAATTATGTTGGGGTGGGAACATATCTCGTTATTGCGATGTACCCCCAAAATATTGTGTTGAGAGCTATTGGAGTTAAGGCGCTCAGCTGTACACTGTTAACCAATTCCCATCTCCTATATAATCTGGGTCCTGCTAGCACTCATTGTCAGAGTAGCTTATGCTGCATGGCTGGAGGTTGTTGGTGGTTGCTATTGGAGAAGGCGTTTGGTTGATTTATCTGTGACTATTGCTAGGTTTTGAGTGTATGATAATTCTCTTTTTTCTCCCACTTTGGTTTTACCCCATCCTCCACTCCACAATGTTTACCTCTGTAGTTTGTGTGAGTGAGTCGCACGTAGCAGGGCTATGGGGTACTCGGCACCGAGCCCGTTCACTTCACTGGGGATGTCACGGGTAGCGCGGCTCGGTCCGTTGCCCTGGGCGCTCACTAAAAGGGGGATATTTACAGGGGATTGTGAGAAATGTTCGTGACGCCACCTGTGGTTTCTGATCAGGGTGACCAGCGCTGCAGGGTGAATCCTCTGAGGGGTTGTTACTGGGCAGCAAGGTGTTAAGTCTTCCACAGGTAAGACTGATCCCTCGAGGTATATAGCGGTGCAGGGTGCAGGCAATAAGGCAGACACACACAAGTCAGTCTCTTTCCATACCTTTACTGGTGATGTTTGCAGGTACGCCCCGGGAAGCTGCTCAGGGTGGAGGATGCACGTCCAGTAATCACTGAGTAGGTTTAAGGCCTCCTTACTTCTTAATGTGGATGAGTTTCTAACTTGCATGAAGCTAAGTTTAACTTCGTGTAGAACAGCTACGCCCGGCTGACATTGTGGTGGAGCCTTCTTTTGGACAGAACTAAGTCTCTATCTGCAGCGTCCTGCTAGACTCCTGTTCTTCCTGACCCCGGTTACGTATCAGCACTGTAGGGCCCCTCTGCGACCTGAAGTCCAGCAGGGTCTCCGGTTTCTCCCACTAGCCGTGAAGGTTCTAGCAAGCTCGGACCCGGTGTCCGGTAGTGCAGAGTGAGGTCAGCTATCGTTGCTATTTCTCCTCAGTCACTCTCTTTCTCCTTTTCCCACTCGCCTGTCGCCCTACTCACACCTTTAACATAAGCACAGGTAGCAGTAGGTGTCAGCTTCCTTCTCTTCACCGCTCTCTGACAGTACCTCAGTTAGCTCGGTGTTACAAGTACTGCAGTTCCCCTTCCTTCACTTCTTTCTTAGGCTCTGTCCAAAGCAGCTATCAGGACCTTCCGTCAGACTGATCTGTGCACACTCCGAGAGTCACTTTCCACTTCCCTAGGGAACTAACAGTCAGCAAGTTCTGAGGTATCAGTTTGTTTCTCTGCTTCTGTCTCATCTGACAGGAATCTCCGTCTGTCTGAACTCCGCTCTGAGCTCTGCTCTGACAGGAAATCAACTCCAAAAGCACACACCAAGACTGGCTTGAACCAGACTGAACTAGCACTGGCTACTGCTACGTCTCTCCACACCTTTAAATACTCTAAAGGGGCTCCCTCTGGTGGCACTACAGGGAAATGTGAAGTGTGAATGAATATCGGGTGATTGTGAATTACCTTTCTGTGCATCCTCCTGGGTAATATGTGGCACCAAGCGCAGCTGGGCTACACATGAGTATATTTGTATGATTGGTATTTTCCTTTATCTCTGTTCATATTGCCTTGTTAGTCTGGTTGGTGTACTACGGTACACTCCTACTTCCCTCTTCCCTGGGTGGGTGAAGTGTGCAGACTGAGGGCGGATTCAGAAACTAAGGCAACTTACGTGGCCTCGGCGTCTTCACCATCAGAAGTAATCTGGGAAGAAGGGTGAGGTAGGGCACCCCTAGTGTTAGGGACAGGGAAGGAGCCCCTGATCCTGATGACACCTGACAACAAAGTCGTGACACCTTACACCTGTAGAAGCATGGTGTCGGGATCACCACTCCCACTTCCACCAATTTGTCACAAACAACCCTTGCATGCAAGACACGTGCCTCGGATGCTACTCAACTAGGGGGACTCTGCCTCCCACTCACTCGTGCACTCACACAGCACAATAGGTTGACAATGCGCTAAGCGTACCCCACAGCCAGTTCCACATTTTTCTGGTGTTGGAGAACGTTACAGGAAATATGGACAGATCTGCAATACTCATTGCTTCGCCTGGTGTCTGACCCTGATGTTTGGTAGATGAGATGTTATAAAGGGGTCTACCAGACCCCTCACTCCTCCCTCCGCTGAGGAAAGAGGGGGACGGTTGATTAGATTCTTATAAAATCCAGTTTTAGGTCATATTTATGCTGTTCCCCCAGAAACCTTATGGCAGTCATCTTAGAGAATATCCTTCAAGCATTCTATACATACCACACATAGACACGATATAGCCATAATTCAGAGCTATCAAAACTATTGCAATTTTACTCATGGATGCAAATATGTTCCCTGATCATTGGCAAATATCTTCACCTTCCATTGATTAGCGCCTCTTTGCTAATCAGGCTGTACACGGACACAATTTGCCCATCCAACAACTCGCTGCTTGTTAATTACACACTCCATGTCTGCTCTCCATCAGATAACCTGCTTTAAATACTTGTTCCCAGTGGGGGGTGCAGGCAATGATCCAATGCCTCCTGCTTGTCACTATGTGACCGCTTCCATCTGCTGCTTATGGGGCAGACACAGCTCCTGAGCTCGCGTGCTTCTGACCTGTGAAGTAAGGTAATCTGAGATCATTATGATGTATGGGTAGAGAGCCTGATACCAGCGATGTGTCGCTTACTAAGCGGAAGTTTTTATAAAATCCTTGTTTTGTCTGCTGTACATGTAGCAGTGCTATGACTGCTGTTCTCTGTTTAACCCCGCCCACACCCCTGATTGGCAGCGTCCTGTGTACACATATTGTAAGCAAGCTGCCAACCAATTGTTGGGGGCGGGGTTACACAGATTAGCTGTACTGCCTTGCACAGGACACCTAGTCCTGCAGTGATAATCTCCTGCTGATAAAACACTGATTGAGTTGACACTACAGCATACTACTGAGCAAGTGACACATCCCTGGAATCAGGTTATCTGCACCTAAATTATGCTGATCTCAGAGTAAATAGCAAAAACCTGTTGATAGATTTCCTTTAAATTTCATGTTTGGCACATCTGCGGCATGGCCTGGGTCATCCTGATGTCACCACTTGTCCACGTACAACCCTTAGGAATATTGCCTGTCCTGAGCGAGAGGGAGGAAGGAGAAAGACTATCTGATTCTGATTAAGAACCACACCTGAAACCAAGGACACGACCAAAGGAGCTTGTAAGGAGCCTATTTATATCCGTGAGATTGTGCTAAAAAAGTTCAGGAGAACACCTCTGCTTCCCAACGACAAACATCTTTGTCCATCCATGGCTCCTGCTCCTCAGGGTTTCAAAGAGACTCCTAATCTCATGAATAAAGTGGCACTCTGTGATATCATCTGGGTCTGTATTATAGCTATAACAACAGAGGAAAAAGCGCTTGAAGTGCTAAAGAACATAAAGAGAGGTTTCTGATCTGTGAAAGAAAATCACCGAACACCAGAGATGAGAACAACAGAGTCATAAACATCAGAGCCGAGAACACCAGAGCCGAGAACACTAGAGCCAGGAACACCAGAGCCTGGAACACCAGACCCAGGAACACCAGAGCCGAGAACACCAGAGTTGAGAACACTAGAGCCAGGAACACCAGAGCCAAGAACACCAGAGCTGAGAACACCAGAGCCAGGAACACTAGAGCCAGGAACACCAGAGCCTGGAACACCAGAGCCAGGAACACCAGAGCCGAGAACACCAGAGCCAAGAACACCAGAGCCAGGAACACCAGAGCCGAGAACACCAGAGCCGAGAACACCAGAGCTTGGAACACCAGAGCCGAGAACACCGGAGCTGAGAATCCCAGAGCCAGGAACACCAGAGCCGTGAACACCAGAGCCAGGAACACCAGAGCTGAGAACACCAGAGCTTGGAACACCAGAGCTGAGAACACCGGAGCTGAGAATCCCAGAGCCAGGAACACCAGAGCCTGGAACACCGGAGCTGAGAACACCAGAACTTGGAACACCAGAGCTTGGAACACCAGAGCAAGGAACACCAGAGCCGAGAACACCAGAGCCAGGAACACCAGAGCCTGGAACACCAGAGCTGAGAACAACAGAGCCAGGAACACCAGAGCCAGGAACACCAGAGCCGAGTAAACCAGAGCCTGGAACACCAGAGCTGAGAACACCAGAGCTGAGAACACTAGAGCCAGGAACACCAGAGCCTGGAACACCAGAGCGGAGAACACCAGAGCTGAGAACACCAGAGCCAGGAATACCAGAGCCTGGAACATCAGAGCTGAGAACACCAGAGCCAGGAATACCAGAGCCTGGAACAGCAGAGCCAGGAACACCAGAGCCTGGAACACCAGAGCTGATAACACTAGAGCCGAGAACACTACAGCCAGGAACACCAGAGCCGAGAACAACAGAGCTTGGAATACCAGAGCCGAGAACAACAGAGCTTAGAATACCATAGCCCTGAACACCAGGGCTGGCAATGCCAGAACTGGGAACATCAGATTTTTGAACACCAGCACTGGGAACACCATAATGGGGAACAGGAATACCATAGCCGTAAACACCATAGCCCAGAAACCCAATAGCCGAGAAGGACAGAGGCGTAAACACCAAAGCCGGAAACTCAAGAGCTGAGAAAACACCAGAGCTGAGAACACCCGTGCAAGAACACCAGAGCCAAGCACACCAAAGCCTGGAACACCAGAGCCAAGAACTTCAGAGTTGTGAAAACCAGAGTTGGGAACACCAGAGCCAAGATCACCAGAGTCGGGAACACCAGATTCTTGAACACCAGAGCCAAGAACTGCAGATCTCCAGTTTTGCTGGAAACCTATCTAGTGTGAACACCTCTCTAAGGCTAAAGCCTAAATTTATGGATAGGTAGGATCCTGCTACAGTTAAAACCGCCATAGGCTGGAGGGCAGAGTGCTCGGCTAGAGAGCTAATCTACAAATAACAAAAAACTGTCTGGCACTTCCAAATCAGGAAACCTTGTGTGCACAGGTGCGAACTAGGAGTAGCCATCCCTATACATAGCAAATAAATAAAGTTACACTCTTTAGAGCTAAAGCATCTAAACATGAAATATGTATAGCATTACTGCTCTAGATAATAAGAAAAATTAGAGAGGTGTTCACACTAGATAGGTTCCCAGCAAAACCGGATCTCTATTTTTTCTTTTTATCTAGAGCGGTAATGCTATTCATATTTCATATATGTCATGTTTACATGCTATAGCGCTACATAGTGCTACTTTATGAATACAATTGCTGGGAGCCACGCCGCCAACACAGGAGCAGAGGAACTGAAATCAGCTGCATGCTCCGCCAGGAACTCCAGCAGAAGACAGGCCACTTCCGGTCTGTCCCCTGCTGGAGACGGCGCACGAAGGGGACGTCGGATGGCGTGATGCAGTGATGTCATCGCGCCATCCATCGCACACTGCTGTACAGGAAAGAAGAAGAGATGGAGCTGCTCTGGACGGGAGCCTGGATTACTTGAGTATAAGTTTTTTAAATTTAATTTTATACTAGCTGAACAGCCTGGCGTTGCCCGGGCATAGTAACTAAATGTGGTTAGTTGTGAGCCCCTGTCACCTAGCTGAACAGCCTGGCGTTGCCCGGGCATAGTAACTAAATGTGGTTAGTTGTGAGCCCCTGTCACCTTGTAGTGTGAAACACCCTGTGTATTGTGAGCCTTCCCTGTGCAGCGTGAGGCCAGCTTGAGCGCTGGCCATGACAGGGCTGTGACAGGCTGACGGCAGCAGAGTCATATGGGGACACGGGGTAGTGTGCTAGGTGAGAGGGGGAGGACACGTTGTGAGACCCTCCTGTGTGTTGTGAAATACTGACCAAATGCTAAACGTGTAAATGTGGCCTTATACACAGCGTCCACGTGCAGCGCCTCACTCTTCTATATACACAGCCTCATACTGCAGCAGTGTGGAGCCCAGCTGTGCTTGAATTCCTAATTCCCAGAAGGGTGCACTGAAGGTAACCACCACTAGAGGTCCAATATCTACATTCACACACCTTCACCCATCACTAAGTCCACCAGAGGGAGCTGTTTAGATATATATAAAAGGAGGGTGAAGTGAAGAGCTGAGAGCTCAGAGAGTGTTGTGAGCGCAGAGAGTGTTGTGAGCGCAGAGAGCGCAGTGTGTGCAGGCTGGCACACGGAGCAGAGCTCAAAGGAGAGTTGGAGTTTGTTAGTCACCTCAGAGAGTGCAGAAGAACAGCCAGTTCTGAGGGGAGTTCAGCTGTTAGCTGAGGAGTCTGAAGTCTGCAGCTTGTAGTTCAGTTCAACAGAGTGGAGGCTAGTAAAAGTGGAACGAAAACCACTCCAGCCTAGTCAGAGCTGAGTCAAGTGAGTGCAGCTCAGTGAGAAAGCGTGCCGACGCTTAGAGAGTGGCGAAGAGGCAGCCTACCAACTGCCAGTGTGTGATCGTGTGAGGGCCCGGTGTTATGTTTTGGTAGCTGAGGAGAGCAGGCAAAAACGGCAATACACCAGAGAGGTTGGAATCTATTGGATTGCAGTACCCTGACTAACCACAACTAACGGCAGCCGTGGAGCGTTCCTACGTTGGTCCTAGACGCCTCGTCACAGCCTGAGAGATTAACTACACCTAAAGATAGAAAGAGGAAAGCTATCTGCCCCGGAGCAGATCCCCAAAGAACATAGGAAGCCCCCAAACATGTAATGGCGGTTAGACAAGAGGAAATACAGACACAGACAGAAAATAGTATGAGCAAACGCTGGGGCCCAATCTGCCTAGACAGAAAAGGATAGAAAGGATACTCACTGCAATCCAAAAAAACCCTAAAAAATGCCAACGCTACTAATTGCAAAAACACCTGAGATCACACGACCTCTACCACCTAAATCAGTTCTCTGGTGTAACAAAACTAAGCCGCAGCCACTGAAAAAACTGGAAAAGGCAAATGAACAAACAACAGTGGCTCCAGCGGAACCGAGAGGAGCCCAAGCCCCCCGGGGGGGGGGGAACCTGGCTAACCTCACAGAAATGCAGAGAAAAATGCAAATGGTAAGCACAAAAACAGAAAATATCTTATCTGAAAGCAGAAGAAGAGGCAAGACTCAGCAAGCTTCCAAGTGAACCAGGAACCACAGTTGAGACAAGAACAATTGATCACCGGCAACCATGATGGGAGGGAACCTCCCTTATATCAAGCCACTCTGTGACTCCTGATTGCCAATCCTCATTGAATGGTTCAGTACTGTTTGTAACCACCAGAGGGAGCTTCTGCTCAGAATTCATTTCCAAAACATTCACAACAGCCCGGGTAGGCCGAAGGCGAGTGGAAAGCAAGTGAGGGACAGAGGAGCCTAATCAGCTCATCTCAATCATTACAACCGGACACCGGGTCCGAGCTTACCGGGATCTTCACGACCCAGTAGGAAATACCGGAGATCCTGGGGGACTACAAGTTGCAGGAGCCCTTTTGTGCTGATACATAATTGGGTCAGGAGGACAGAGTCAAGCAGGACGCTGCAAACAGGGACTATGTTCTTCAGGAGAAGGCCCTACCACAAGGTCAGCCGGGCGTAGTGTGGAGACAAACTCAGGCCTAGTTTCACACAGGTCAGAGGCATATTCTAGGAGACAGGAGGCCCTATACCTACCCAGTGGGGAGAACTGGATGTGCACCCTTCACCTTATAACGCTCCGGGAAGTGCCTGCAACATCTACAGTAAAAGGTACTAACTTGACTACTGTGTGTGTGTCTATCTTCTATCACCGCCTGGTTCACCTCCGTCCTGCACCCCTACACACTCATCTACCCTGAAGGACTCAGCCTTACCTGTGGAAGGCCTAACATCTTGCTGCATTATACCAACCCTTCAGTGGATCTGCATAGCAGCGCTGGTCACCCTGACCAGGTACCACAGGTGGAGTCACGAACATTTCTACAAATCTTTATTCCCTGTAAATATCCCCTTTCTCAGTGAGCGCCCAGGGCCACGGACCGAGCTGCAGCAACCTGACATCCCCCATAGAGGTCGACGGGCTCGGTGCCGAGTACCCCACGGCCCAGGCGGGCGACTCAGCAACACCTCACTTCTCTCATTTTCCCCTTCACATCTCTCATTTTCCCCGTCACCTTATACACAGCCTCCACCTGCAGCGCCTCACTCTTCTATATACACAGATATGACACGGGGGAGTGTGCTGGGCGAGAGGGGGAGGACACGTTGTGAGACCCCCCCTGTGTATTGTGAAATACTGACCAAATGCTGAACGTGTAAATGTGGCCTTATACACAGCGTCCACCTGCAGCGCCTTACTCTTCTATATACACAGCCTCATACTGCAGCAGCACCTCACTTCTCTCATTTTCCCCTTCACATCTCTCATTTTCCCCGTTGCCTTATACACAGCCTCCACCTGCAGCGCCTCACTCTTCTATATACACAGGTATGACACGGGGGAGTGTGCTGGGCGAGAGGTGGAGGACACGTTGTGAGACCCTCTGTGTATTGTGAAATACTGACCAAATGCTGAACATGTGAATGTGGCCTTATACGCAGCGTCCACCTGCAGCGTCTCACTCTTCTGTATACACAGCCTCATCCTGAAGAAGCACCTCACTTTTCTCATTTTCCCCTTCACATCTCTCATTTTCCCCATCAGCTTATACACAGCCTCCACCTGCAGCGCCTCACTCTTCTATATACACAGCCTCATACTGAAGCAGCACCTCACTTCTCTCATTTTCCCCTTCACATCTCTCATTTTCCCCATCGGCTTATACACAGCCTCCACCTGCAGCACCTCACTTTTCTATATACACAGATATGACATGGGGGAGTGTGCTGGGTGAGAGGGGGAGGACACGTTGTGAGACCCCCTGTGTATTGTGAAATACTGACCACACGCCTCTAGGTGAAGAGTGAACTGTGTTGTCACAGTTTGTGAAGCTCTAATCAGTTATAGTTGGAAAAAAAGATGTGGTTACACAAATAGTCCACTTGATTTCAGCAGAGAGCTAGAGAAGGCTGGTTAAATGTAAGATACTCCGTGATTGGTTGGTGGCTCTGGTTAAATGTAAGATACTCCGTGATTGGTTGGTGATACACACATACACACATTCAACTTTATATATATAGATTAGTTTGCCAATGAATGGGTGCTGTTATGTTTCGGTAGCTGAGGAGGACAGGAACAACAGCAGGGCAGCAGAACACCTGAGATGTTGGTAACTGATGGGTTGCAGATTCCTAAACTAACGACACAACTAGAGGTAGCCGTGGAGCGTTCCTACGTTGATCCTAGACGCCTCGTCACAGCCTGAGAGATAACTACACCTAAAGGCAGAAAGATGAAAGCTATCTGCCCCGGAGCAGATCCCCAAAGAAAATAGGAAGCCCCCAAACATATAATGGCGGTTAGACAAGATGAAAACACAAACATAGGCAGAAAATAGATTGAGCAAACGCTGGGGCCACAAGCTGACAAAATAGGATAGGAAAGGAGAGATTACTTTCTGCAACCCAGAAAACCCTACAAAAATCCAACAATTCTGATTACAAAAATACTGAGATCACACGATCTCGCCACCCGCTAAATCAGATCTCAGTGTGAACAAAACCAAGCTGCAGCCGCTGAAAAAACAGGAAAAAGCAAATGAGCAAATAACAGTGGCTGCAGATAAACTGTGAGGAGCTCAGGCCCCAGGAGGGGACCTGGCTGACCTCCACAAAAGTGCAGAAAACAATGCAAAAAGCAAGCACAAAAAGAAAAGCAAAAAATATCTTATCTGAAAGCAGAAGATGCAGGCAAGACTCCAGCAAACTTCCAAATGAACCAGGAACCACAATTGAGACAAGAACAATTGATCACCGGCAACCATCATTGGAGGGAACCTCCCTTATATCAGACCAGTCAGTGAACCCAGATTGCCATTCCTCGCTGAAAGGTTCAGTACTGTCTGTAACCACCAGAGGAAGCCTCTGCTCAGAAACCATCTCTAGCACATTCATAACAGGGTGCATGTGGGGACATATACACGTGGGGCTGACTGTGGGGACATATATACATGGGGCTGTCTGTGGGGACTTATATACATGGGGCTGACTGTGGGGACATATATACATGGGGCATATATACATGGGGTTGACTGTGGGGACATATATACATGGGTCTGTCTGTGGGGACATATTTATACATAGTACCATAGTAACATAGTTAGCAAGGCTGAAAAAAGACATTTGTCCATCGAGTTCAGCCTATATTCCGTCAGAATAAATCCCCAGATCTACGTCCTTCTAAAGAACCTAATAACTGTAAGATACAATATTGTCACGCTCCAGGAAGACATCCTATCTTGAAGAGAATAGGTCCCAACACCGACCTCTGATGTACCCCACTGGTCACAGCGACCCAGTTAGCGAATATACCATTTATAACCCTCCATATATATTTGGGGCTGACTGTGGGGACATATATATACGTGGGGCTGACTATGGGAATATATACACGTAGAACTGGCTGTGGGGACAAATACTTGTGGGGCTGACTGTGGGGACATATATATATGGAGCTGACTGTGGGGACATATACACTTGGGGCTGATTGTGGGGACATATACACATGGGGCTGGCTGTGGGGACATATACACATGGGGCTGGCTGTGGGGACATATACACGTGGGGCTGGCTGTGGGAACACATACTTGTAGGGCTGACTGTGAGTACATATATATGTGGGGCTGACTGTGGAAACATACACGAGGGGCTGTGGTGTACATCATAGTGTATATTATTGTGTTCTTCTGAATTTAACACCATATGTATGGCTGTGGTGACCATGTGTAAGGAGGAGGTGAAGCTTGGAGAAGACAACGTGGGGGGGCAGCATGAAATGGGGGCACAGTATGGAGAGAGGTTAGCACGGAGGGGAGACAGTAAGGGAATACAGCGGAGAGGGGAGGACCATGGTATAAGGCGTGGTTCACGTGAGCGGACGGTGTGGTTGTTACATCAGACCCCAGACAGCGGTGTGGTTATATATCAGTAAGGCGGACATTGTGGAGATTATATATTATTGGAGGTTTATTTAGTGAATAGTATGGACATATATTTTTATGCAGAGAGCATTTTAATGACACTCTGATTTTTAAGGGTCCTGTGTGGGGATGTGCTGCAGAAGACCGGAGAAGACAGAATCTGGAGAGCTGAGCTGTGGATGAGAAAACTCATCATGGCATCAGGACAAGATGGAGACGAAAAGAAAGAAACTACTAAATCATCAGAGAAGATGTCACCTATAAGGAGCCTGGATGTAAATGTTTACTTGTTGCTACCGACTGTGTCTCATCAGTGCTGTGGTTTCTGTATGGCCTGCAGTCTGATAAAGACTGATAACAACTCCCACCATCTTACCATTGTTAAGGGTCCCGTCACACTCTTCAATGTCCCAGCGATTCCACCAACGATCCGACGTGGATGGGATCGCTGGGACATCGTTAGCTGATCGCTGGTGAGCTGTCACATGGGCAGACTCACCAGCGATCAGGACCAGCGAGCACACTGGTATCCAATGTACACATCGGGTAACTAAGCGCTGCACCGCTGCAGTGCTCTACAGCAGAAGCTGTCAGCCGGTATCCAGGGTACACATCGGGTAACTAAGCGCTGCACCGCTGCAGTGCTCTACAGCAGAAGCTGGGAGCCGTTATCCAGGGTACACATCGGGTAACTAGGTGCTGCGCGGTGCTTAGTTACCCGATATGTACATTGGATACCAGCTCGCTGATCGTTGGTCTCCCGCTGTCACACTCAGCGATGTGCACTGGCCAGCGGGAGACCAACGATGAAAAAATGGTCCAGGCCATTCGACAAAGATCAGCGATACCCAGCAGGGGGGCCGGTCATCGCTGCGTGTCACACTAAGCGAGATCCCTGGCTAGGTCGCTGTTGCATCACAAAATCGGTGACGCTTCAGCGATCTCGCTTAGTGTGACGGGGGCTTAAGACATACGGGGCCTGACTTTTATTGAAACCAATTGGCCACATTATAACCAAGTGATATTAGTTTCCATGACCGTCCTTGGGTCTTCCATTTAAATATTGGATGTCAGGGATGAGTATCACTATTTGTCCCTGGTATGGTGTATATGGTCCCACACAATGATTCCATATCTAATACTTTGAAAGCACACTCTCTGTTGAGCCTCACCCAGAAATTACATCACTTTTGTTTTACTTTGGATGGTATTATTTGGTCAAAAAGATAACAATTCTAGTGAAGTGAGTCAGAGCTTACTACCTGACCCATCGGAGGGGGAAGGGAGTGTACTAGGGTTCCCTTTTACTTTAGTCTCCAACTCATTCCTTTACTTGGTGGATGAGGGTTCATCGAGTGGGGGCACCATCAACCTCATCTGACTGAGGCACCAAAATACCTTGTCCCGGCCCTGATTGGGAACACAGGGCTGAGAAAACCAGAGCCGGGAACACCAGAGCCTGGAACACCAGAGGAGAGAACACCAGAGCCAAGAACACCAGAGCCGGGAACACCAGAGGAGAGAACACCAGAGCCAGGAACACCAGAGGAGAGAACACCAGAGCCAGGAACACCAGAGCCGAGAACACCAAAGCCGAGAACACCAGAGCAGGGAACACCAGAGGAGAGAACACCAGAGCCAAGAACACCAGAGCTGGGAACAACAAAGCCGAGAACACCAGAGCCGGGAACACCAGAGGAGAGAACACTAGAGCTGGGAACACTAGAGGAGAGAACACCAGAGAGAACACCAGAGCTGGGAACACCAGAGCCCGGAACACCAGAGGAGAGAACACCAGAGGAGAGAACACCAGAGCCAGGAACACCAGAGCCAGGAACACCAGAGCCGGGAACACCAAAGCCGAGAACACTAGAGCCGAGAACACCAGAGGAGAGAACACCAGAGCCAGGAACACCAGAGCCGAGAACACCATAGCCAAGAACACCAGAGCCGGGAACACCAGAGGAGAGAACACCAGAGCCAAGAGCACCAGAGCTGGGAACACCAAAGCCGAGAACACCAGAGCCGGGAACACCAGAGGAGAGAACACTAGAGCTGGGAACACTAGAGGAGAGAACACCAGAGGAGAGAACACCAGAGCTGGGAACACCAGAGCCAGGAACACCAGAGCCGGGAACACCAAAGCCGAGAACACCAGAGCCAAGAACACCAGAGGAGAGAACACCAGAGCCAGGAACACCAGAGCCGAGAACACCAAAGCCGAGAACACCAGAGCCGGGAACACCAGAGCCAGGAACATCAGAGGAGAGAACACCAGAGCAGAGAACACCAGAGTCGGGAACACCAGAGCCGGGAACACCAGAGGAGAGAACACCAGAGGAGAGAACACCAGATGCAGGAACACCAGAGCCGAGAACACCATAGCCGAGAACACCAAAGCCGAGAACACCAGAGCCGGGAACACCAGAGCCGGGAACACCAAAGGAGAGAACACCAGAGGAGAGAACTCCAGAGCCAGGAACACCAGAGCCGGGAACACCAAAGCCGAGAACACCAGAGCCGGGAACACCAGAGGAAAGAACACCAGAGCCTGGAACACGAGAGGAGAGAACACCAGAGCTGAGAACACCAAAGCCGAGAACACCAGAGCCGAGTACACCAGAGGAGAGAACACCAGAGCCAGGAACACCAGAGCCGAGAACACCAAAGCCGAGAACACCAGAGCCGGGAACACCAGAGGAGAGAACACCAGAGCAGAGAACACCAGAGCTGGGAACACCAGAGCCGGGAACACCAGAGGAGACAACACCAGAGCCAGGAACACCAGAGCCGAGAACACCAGAGCTGGGAACACTAGAGCCTGGAACACCAGAGGAGAGAACACCAGTGCCGAGAACACCAGAGCCGAGAACACCAGAGGAGAGAACACCAGAGCCGGGAACACCAGAGCCGGGAACACCAGAGGAGAGAACACCAGAGCCTGGAACACGAGAGGAGAGAACACCAGAGCCTGGAACACGAGAGGAGAGAACACCAGAGCCGAGAACACCAAAGCCGAGAACACCAGAGCCGGCAACACCAGAGCCGAGTACACCAGAGGAGAGAACACCAGAGGAGAGAACACCAGAGCAGAGAACACCAGAGCCGGGAACACCACAGCTAGGAACACCAGAGCCGAGAACACCAAAGCCGAGAACACCAGAGCCGGGAACATCAGAGGAGAGAACACCAGAGGAGAGAACACCAGAGGAGAGAACACCAGATGAGAGAACACCAGAGGAGAGAACACCAGAGCCGGGAACACCGGAGCTGAGAACACCAGAGGAGAGGACACCAGAGCTGGGAACACCAGAGCCTGGAACACCAGAGGAGAGAACACCAGAGCCAAGAACACCAGAGCCGGGAACACCAGAGGAGAGAACACCAGAGCCGGGAACACCAGAGGAGAGAACGCCAGAGCCGAGATCACCAGAGCCGAGAACACCAGAGGAGAGAACACCAAAGCCAGGAACACCAGAGCCAGGAACACCAGAGCCAAGAACACCAGAGCCAGGAACACCAGAGCCGGGAACACCAGAGCCTGGAACACCAGAGCCTGGAATACCAGAGTCAGGAACATCGGAGGAGAGATCACCAGAGCCGGGAACACCAGAGCCAGGAACACTAGTACTGGGAACACCAGAGGAGAGAACAACAAAGGAGAGAACACCAGAGCCATGAACACCAGAGCCTGGAACACCAGAGCCTGGAATACCAGAGGAGAGAACACCAGAGCCGGGAACACCAGAGCCTGGAATACCAGAGGAGAGAACGCCAGAGCCAGGAACACCAGAGCCTGGAACACCAGAGCCAGGAATACCAGAGTCGGGAACATCGGAGGAGAGATCACCAGAGCCGGGAACACCACAGCCAGGAACACTAGTACCGGGAACACTAGAGGAGAGAACACCGAAGGAGAGAACACCAGAGCCTGGAACACCAGAGCCTGGAATACCAGAGGAGAGAACACCAGAGCCGGGAACACCAGAGCCGAGAACACCAGAGCCTCGATTCACCAGAGCCTGGAACACCAGAGCCGGGAACACCAGAGAAGAAAACACCAGAGCCTGGAACACCAGAGGAGAGAACACCAGAGCCGAGAACATCAGAGGAGAGAACACCAGAGCAGAGAACACCAGAGTCGGGAACACCAGAGGAGAGAACACCAGAGCTGGGAACACCAGATCCTGGAACACCAGAGTTGGGAACATCAGAAGAGAGAACACCAGAACCGAGAACATCAGAGGAGAGAACACCAGAGCAGAGAACACCAGAGTCGGGAACACCAGAGGAGAGAACACCAGAGCTGGGAACACTAGAGCCTGGAACACCAGAGGAGAGAACACCAGAGGAGAGAACACCAGAGGTGAGAACACCAGAGCTGGGAGCACCAGAGTCGGGAACACCAGAGCCGGGAACACCAGAGCCTGGAACACCAGAGACGGGAACACCAGAGCCACAACCCAGGGGCAAGAGGAGATTTTTATGTAGCTGTCTAAAAGCAGAGGATTATTGAGGAGAAGAAAACTGCCTGAACTTCCCATCTCTCGTGTCTCACCTGTTTCATTGAGTTACCAGGTTTGACTGATGCCTCATGATGTCATTGTCATCTCATTTCTTAGACTCCTCTGGACAACGCTACTGAGTTCAGCTCTTCTTCATCTGTTGTGAATGGGGAAAATCTCAGGTTTGCATCCAGTAGATGACCACCAACCAGCCTGAAGTTCACTCCTGTAAGTGACACAATGCTGGAAGCTGGTGATCTGTTTAGGGCCCACAGCCGAAGGGTCTTCACCTTTTAATTGCTCACAGAGGAACAGTTTTCACCTTTTCATGGCCCACAGTCTGAGGGTCTTCACTTTTTAATGGCACACAATGCTGAAGAATGCAACTGCGAACTGAGCATGAGGGTCTCGGATGGGACCAGAGTGGAGTCTTCTGAGCCTCTGATGTCACTTACTCTGGTAGTAAGGCGTCTTGTTAGTGACACGCCAATATAATCAAGGTATGTATCTCTATTTTATTCTGCCCTCCCCAGACAAGAAGCATGAGGTGATGGATTCTCTTTTAGGATGGAAAGCCTCTTAAATAGGCATAAAGAGATGAATACAGGGAGTTTTTGGACCCATTAAGAAAAAACTTGCCAAATGTAAGAATACTTTTAAAATAATAAATTAAGCCAAATTCACCTGCTCATACCCCGTGGATCCCACGCAGCCTTATTTTTTGGTCACCTGACAAATGAGACTTGTAATTCTCTGTAGCGGTCAGTTCACTGGAATGGCATATCACCAGAAACACGATGTTTCCAGTCAACTGACCGCTGCAGCCAATCACAGGCTTCAATGTTTAAGTGACTGAAATACGGGACTGCAATGGATCCATAGGGGTAAAAGCAGGTGTGTATGGGTCACCAAAAGTGTCCCTACAGCTGTCAGAATTTTTTTTTTAACTTCAGATAGCCCCACTAACTAATTTACAAGTCCTAGGTTGTTACTGGTTTGATCAATAGAGGGCAGTATAACACCTGAAATAACTGAAAATAAAGAATACCGAAAAAAGTGGTAAGTATGCAGCAAGTTCCTGAGCAGGGGCAAGATTTAGCATTTTTTTTACCATTTTTAATATAAATATAAATATAAAATAACAAAAAATATATGTAGATATATGGCCACGGCCAAAGATTTATTTATGAGGGTTCTCAGTAGGGGAGCAGATGGGACACAGAATATGTATATTAACCCTTAAAATATCCTCTTTAACGGTAAATGCATTTTTTTTCAAGGTCAGAGCAGTGAAATATGAGCGTGACGTCTGGTATGAGCCAGTGGGGTCCAGTGTACAATGGTTGCATATTACATACGCTGGCTGCACAGTCCATGACCTCTGTCCATAGCACGAGGTCACTGGCGCTGTAACTTTGCAGTCATGCAATGTAATAATAATAGCCTGTTAATTATTGACACACTTTTCTGCATTTTCTTTTTGGTAAAAAACATTATAGATCCCAGTGTATTCAACTGCATTTTTAACATAAGTACTTCTTTATCGTTCGGGATCTACACAGTCAATAGGAAAAACATTAGAAAAAAAATTCATCCAGAGCCAAGAAAATGCAAAAAACACTGAAAATTCACCCAAAGGCAAGAAAAACAGCACAATAAAAAAAAGTGTATGATTTGTATTTTACTTTTCACTGGCAGCGTTTTATTTCCCATAAAAAGAAAAGGATTGGGCATGTTGAGATCCATCTGCCCACTCCTTCTCTCCCTCGACACCTGCCATCAGGGAGTCAGGTGGCCTCCATACACATTAGGGAAATGGCCACTTTGGTCAAAATCAGTGTTTTATATTTCACTAATGAAACATTGAGCTGCAGTGTTTTTAGACACAAGCAAAAAAAATTACATGGAAAAATGCCATAAAAATGATGTTTGTTAAACTCCTTTTTCAAGGGTGCAGTTGGGGGCACATTTAATGCTTTGCATAACATTTAGTATCCAATGTAGAGCACAATACACAAACCCCTGCTGTAGCTCATATATAACTTGCCCTTATTATCTATTCCATACCTTAGTTTCCTGAAAGTGCATTAAAACAGCATGTGTGAATGGTACACTTCATTTTTACCAACCTCACACATGGACGCCGAGCTCGGCCGAGTGTTCCCCTTTTGTAAATAGGGATAGGGGAATGTGCAGCTGCCAGATACCACTGGCAGCAGCTTATCTCCCCTGAAACAAAAGGACTGGGCATACTGAAAGCTAACAGCCCAATCCTACTCTCCTCTGAGCCCTGCTATCAGGCGAGAGTCAGAAGACCTCAATACACATTAGATGGTTGACCACTTAAACTACCAGGGTGGTCCTCCTGCTTTCAGATGGCAGTACAGTCCACCTATGGAAGATATGTGTGTGGCCCAGCTGCGCTTGGTACACATGTTCCAGGAGTATGCACTAAAAGGTAACTGCAAAATCTGATATTCATTCACAACACACACATTTCCCAGTATTACCACTAGAGGGAACCTTAGACTATTTAAGGGTGTGGTTAGGTAGCAGTAGCCATTCAAGTTCAAGTTCAAGATTAGTTCCTGTCAGAGCTCAGTCAGAGCTAGAGACAGACGTGTGTGGATTTCCTGTCAGAGACAGAAGAGAGAGAGAGATTGCAAGCTGATATCTCAGGAAAGACAGACTGCTATCACCCCAGGAATGTGGAAAGTGACTCTCGGAGCGGGCTTGTAATCAGTCTGACGAAACGTCCTGAAAGCTGCTCTGGACAGAGTCTTTGGAGGAAAGAAAGAAGGAAGGGGACTACAGTTGTTAAGAACATCGAGTTTACTGAGAGTCAGTCAGCGAGCTTGGAAAGAAGGAAGAAAGCTAATGACAGAACCTACTGCTGCCTTGTGCTTATGTTAAGGAGGAGAGTAGGGCGACGGGCGAGTGGTTACCCTAGGAAGGAGTGACTTCGGTGACAGATCACCTTCACTCGAACTAACCGGACACCGGGTCCGAAGTATTGCTAGTTCCTTCACGGCTGGTGATAGAAAACCGGAGACCATGCTGGACTTCAAGTCGCAGAGGGTAGCCCTAAGTGCCGATACGTAACTGGGGTCAGGCAGAACAGGAGTCTGGCAGTGCACTGCAAATATAGACTTAGTTCTTTCCAATTTCTGGTCACCAATGTTCTGGTCGCCAGAATAAGCAGAAGACTTCCACCACAATGTTGGCCGGGCGAAGCTGTGCTATTCAGAGTTAAACCTGACTTCACGCAGGTTAGGACTCATACACTTTAAAAAGGGAAAGGAGGCCCTAAACCTACTCAGCAATTACCTGGATGTGCATACTCCACCCTGAACAGCTTCCCGGGACATACCTGCAACCATCTACAGTAAAGGTATGGAAAGAGAACCCCTTGTGTGTGACTGACTTATTATCTGCACCCTGCACCACCATTGACTTTGAGGGAACAGTCCCACCTGTGGGGGACTTAACATCTAGCTGCCTAATAACATCCCCTCAGAAGATTCACCCAGCAGCGCTGGTCTACTTGATCAGAAACCACAGGTGGCGTCACAAATTATTCCTAAAATCCCCTGTAAATATCCCCCTTTGAATGAGCGCCCAGGGCAACGGACCGAGCTGTGCTACCCGTGACATTCCCCATAGACATCAACGGGCTCGGTGCCGAGTACCCCATAAGCCCTGGTACCGTGTGTTGTGCGGCTCATCTTGATAAATGGATCCACTGGCCAAAAACAAAATATAACTCGTGCTACTGTGATAGTGCTGTATTATCCCATCCAGCCATAGCAGTATCAGTATATTTGCCAACTTCACAAATTTACCCGCAGGAGACGTTAATTGTATTAGTTACATAACTAGGCCCCCTTTTTGGTAGGCCATGTTCCATCCACACCTGGTTCCATACTCTTGTTCATGCCTGGAGTCTGTGCCATGATAGTAATAAAGATTGGTGGAGGCATTGCTTTTCGGGATGTCTCGGGAGGCTTCTATAGCACCCGAAGGATTTGCCATCTCTTCCAGAAGTTCAGGAGGTCTCCCCATTTTCCAGGATGATCATGGACATTCTGGGAGAGTTTGCAAGTTTGGTCTTGGTGCCTTAGAGAGACCAAGGGTTCCTCTGGTTCATGAATAGACACCAAAATTATAGATGGCACATGGTAGATGTTGCCCTATTGTCCATTTTGCTTTAAGGCATGGGAGCTTCAAATTATGCCTATAAGGATTAGAAGCCATCTTTCAGTAGACCGGCCGGTGACACTGGAGATGTCTCCTAGGATCGTAATAATGAATATATAAATGGACATAACATCAGTATTTCCCCCCATATTTTACATCTTCTCCAGGACAGAGGCCATAGCTCGTCACGAGATGACCAGTGTTGTGACACAGCCCAACCAGAAATCTGAGGAATCCAAGGACTTTGAACTTCCTTATGTAAACTTTCTGCCTCTTACATAGAAATGTTCTTCTATTCCCCTGAGGTATTAGTTGGATGAACGTTCCTCAGTTGCGGATTCCATATCTTGGCAACATGTGTAGGTTAGAAATGCCTCTTTGAGGACCCCTAAGACTGGGAAGAGCCTGCCTCAACCTGTGCCCCGAGGATGAGGAATGTGACATGATGTGTCCTGAGGTGCTAGACACAACTTGTCATGGAGGAATCAAAGAATGTCCCTGTCTCTAGACCTGCAGGTGGAGGATGTCAGCTGTGCTCGGTCTCATGGCTTCAAGGGATCTGCCTCAATCATTTAACCTGTGAAATGAGGCCAATGATAGCACAAGATAAAGATATGCAAAGTGACAAAATGTAACGACATCACGCTTTCCCTCGTTCCGGAAGTCCGCTGCCTCGGAGTATCCCTTGACTCTGACCTGTCCTTCAAACCACACATCCAAGCTCTT
>VIAB01015555.1:9108-20307 GCA_009801035.1 Oophaga pumilio | reverse complement strand
GGCCACAAAGGTCATGTGACCAGCAAGAAAGAAAAAACCTAACAAGAGAGTTCTAACAGGTAATGGGTATGAATCTCTCACGGTACAGGCATTGAGCTTTTCATAATCCACACAAAAACGCAGAGTGCCGTCTTTCTTTTGTACTAAAACTATTGGAGCAGCCCAAGGGCTCTGACTCTCTCTAATAACCCCTTTCTGTAACATCTGACTCAGCATATTCTTCACTTCTTGGTTCAATTGTGACAGAATTTGTCGGTAACGTTCTCGTATGGGTGCGGTATTTTCAGTTGGTATCTTATATGTGATGGCCGTAGTGCAGCTGAAATCATCCTTATGACAAGCGAACATGCTGTGATAGCGTCCCAATAGAGCTTCAACCTGCTGCACCTGTGCCTGCGTGAGATCGGTCATGTCGGCCAACATCTGGTCTAAGATCAGTCTTCCTTCCTGGATATGCTGAGGCTCCGGCATTGAAGAGGAGTTCACTGTCATGGTCCAGGGGTCACTCTGCTGCACCTTCAGTTGTATAGTATGGGGTGGTATTACAACTTCAGGCATGCCCATAACCCTAGCCACTTCACTTTTGGGAGACATGGTGATGTCTTGATCTTCTAAATTTACACAACGTACAGGAACTGTCCGGTCACGCACAATGGCCAGCGAGCATGCCACCAGGAGTCCCGAGGGAAGTTGCTCCAAAAAAGGATGGTTCAATCTGGACCTCTACGTCTTCCAATCGGGTGTGAGCTCGTACAGACAGGGAGAGCACCGTCTGTCTGGGGAGCAGAGTGAGTTTTGGTCGAGGAGGGAATGATTACTTTTCCTAATACCCCTCCGTCACTGAAAGATTCCTTAGCTTGGGCTACACGGATTAACTGCTGGAATACTTTCCTCTGGGGAGTATGTGGGCTCCACTGTTTCAGAGTATCGATGGAGGGCTCATTAATTATATTAACTCCTTCAATATATTAATTCCCAGGGTGACTGTGTGTCCACTATTTACTTCTCCCAAGGTTAGCACCACACCTTTCCTTCCCAGATCCTTTCCACAAATGGAGATCTACATCCACACTACCCCTGCGACCGGGATGGGCAGCTGGTTAGCGCCCATTAGTGTTATTACTGGGCCCCACTCAGGCCGCCTAGCTTCAGGGAAATGCCACTGAAATTAGGTTTCAGGCATCGTAGTCACCTGTGAACCGGTGTCCACCAAGCACCGTACTGCTCGTCTGTCAAACTTGGCCCAGACTAGAGGGCATATTGAAACTAAATTTTGGGATATCCACTACTCCTTCGGGTCTGTTCTGGCTCCAGGGGTCCCCCCACCCTCGGAGCCTTCTAGTTTAACAGATGACGGGGTTGGATCCTACTCTGTTGTGAACACTCTCTTGCTATATGCCCAGTCTCGCCACAAAGCAAGTGAGGGGTCTCTATCGCTGGAACATTCTCGAACCTTGGCGGATTCCTGCCCTTCTCTGCCTCCTAACGGATTTGGGGCCGCCTCAGACTTCTTTTTAACTTCAGCTAATTCTCCTTTGATACCCAGGATTTCCTTCCTTAGTTCTTCCACTCACTTGCATTCACAGACACCTCCACACTCCGGACCTTTCCCACCGGAACTGTTACCCCCTGCTCCTCTTCACCCGTGTGCGCCTCACTTCCTATCTCAGAGAAAGTCAGACAAGGGTTCACCCGCACTCGCTCTCGCAGGGCCTGTTTTGTCAGCGTGTCCCGCAAGCCTGTCACTAAAAGGTCTCGCAACATTATGTCTGTAGGACCTATGCCTATGTCGTCTTTCCTGACAATAGCTGTATGCAACTCTTGCAGTGTGTTCATATATTGAGTCTTCCCCTCCCTCTGCATGCGACTAAAAAGGCACGTCCTCAGCTCCCCAACATCCGTGGGGTCTCCATGGGTCTCTTCCAAAATTTGAAGCACCTTGTTAAAGGTGTCTCACCCTCTGGGGGGCCGTAACATAACTGAGTCTCTGGCTTCTCCGTCCAATGCCATAATGGCCACCTCGGCCTCTATTGCAGGGGTCATGGGGTGCATTTTCATCATCCCCCTTATGTGCTCAGTCCAGCTCCATAACATGGTGTTGTTTCCTGTACATTTTGGCAAATTAATCAATATGGCCCCCCAGAGAGATACTGGACCTAGGGCCCACCCCAACTGCTTGGTCTGCCGCCTCCATGCTGTTGGACTGCATCCTGCTGACTAGACCAAGTGTAATGTATCAAGAAGGAACGCGGGATGCAGTGACGAGCAGAGCAAGAGTTAATGGGTTTTCTTTTTATAAAGAATATTATAACAGTGAATACTCCATGCAGGGAGAAGTTAATAGAGTATGTGAGTAACAAAAATATGTAATAATATCACGGAAGTGCAAATAACAGGTTAACTTATTAGTCTGCGGTTCCCAGATGAAGGTGGCTGGAATATCCCTCGATGGTGCCGCAGGTAACGATAGTAGTCTATCTTCAGGAGTATTGGTCCCGAAGATACTGTAGGTGAGGCACTGTCTCTTTACGGTGGTATCTTGGTATCTTCAAACGTAGTCCTTTGGTCTTGGAATGGGGTGCTGCACAAGAGGATGCGTGAGGCACCGTGGTAGATATACAAAGTCCCGGCCGAGGTCACGGTACCTGAATTAACATGCACCACCTGGTGAATCCGACGTAGAGGGCCAGCCACAGTCAGAGGTATGTACCGGTCAGATTTACTGGAGTCAGAAGCAACAGTAGTAACAGTCTCTGGTGGTGCACAGTCAGTATGCGCGGGGGATGAACATGTACAGTTTGGGCCTGCTAGCTGGTGTCGGTCTGCAGGGAGGGAGTCAACCTTCTCCTGTAGCACACGCTGTCTTCCCGCCAGAAACCCCGTTCTGGCACACTCAGTCATTTTTATATCTGACCTGCCCCCCACAGTCAGGTGCAAGGGTCCAAACCAGTCAGAAAGTCCTTCCCCCGGCAACAATGGTGAACTCAGTCCAACTCAGTCCATCTCCCTACATGGGCAGGTGGGTTGTCATGATGGAGCAGCCAAGTCCTCCGATCACTACAATTCAAATAGTTTTTTTTCTTACTGCCTCACGCAATCACTTTGGCACTTGCAGAGAGTAATGTTGATTCACTGTGGTGCCCTGAGAAACAAATTCAAAGTGAACGACTCCTTTGTTGTCGAAAAACCAAACCATCATGGAAATTTGATTTCATGTGTTTTTTTTGTTCTGGGTGATGAAGCTGTCTTCAACTGACTGGACAGCTGTATTGTTTCAGGATCATAGGCGTAACACCAAGATTCATCCCCTGTGATGACTTTTGACAAAACAATCAGGGCCACCCCCACACTTAAATGGCCGACTTTAACCCTGCGATTTCTTCTTATACCCAAGAATGAAGAAAAACCTAAAGGGAAAGCATTTTCAGTACATAGAAGAGGTTAAGAAAAAATAGCTGGAGGCACTTAACACCATTAGTTCAGGAGAATATAAAAAATGTGGCCAACAGTGGAAAAACCATTGGAACAAGCGCAGATCATCTAATGGATGGGATTTTAAGGTGGTTAATATTTTCAAGATGTTATCTTGAATCAAAACAATTAAAGAAGTAATTCTCATTTTTTTTTAAGTATCTTGTATCTACTGGCTGCTACTTTGAAATTGACAATCATGTGACAACTGTCATTTTCACTTCACTATGATAAGAATAAATCAATGATCCAAGCAAATATAGGAAATTTTGTAATATATTTGATCAGATAAATGTGGTTCCTTCTCTACTTAAGCCGAAGTCTCACACAGCGATCTCGCTAGCGAGATCGCTGCTGAGTGACTAGTTTTGTGACGCAACAGCGATCTCCCCTGCGATATCGCTGTGTGTGAAATTCAGCAACGATTAGCCCCCCTGCTGGGTATCGCTGATTGTAGCTGAATATCCTGGACATTTTTTTGATCGCTGGTCTCCCGCTGGCCAGCACGCATCGCTGCATGTGACAGGCGGGAGACCAGCGATCCGCTGGTAACCAAGGTACACAGCGGGTTTCCAGGTGCGGGGCTGTGCCTGGAAACCCAGTGTGTACCTTGGATACCAGCGCCCTGATGCAGGGAGCTGGTAACCAAGGTACACAGCAGGTTTCCAGGCACCGCGCAGTGCCTGGAAACCCGATGTGTACCTTGGTTACCAGCTCCCTGCATCAGGGCGCTGGTATCCAACGTACACTGTGGGTAACTAAGCGACGTTACCCGCAGTGTCGCTGTGCTGATCGCTGCCTGAGCTGTCTGTTTGGCAGCTCAGCAGCGATCATGTAGCGACACACCAGCGATCCTGATCGTTGTCGCTATGTGAGACGGGGGGCTTAAGTAGCCTTCTCATCTCCTCCATGTTATCTCCGTGAAGCATGAGATTACAGCTGTCTATTGAAGTCTATGACAAGTTGAGTGTGATAAAGAGTTTTGTCTCACCATGGAGCTGGATCCACAGCTTCACTGCTCAGTGAATAATGCATAATGCTGCTACTTCTGAGCATGTGCTACATAGACTAGGAACGTATAAAGAAGTAAAGGGTGTTAACCCTATGCCAGCTCACCAACCACCACCGGAGCACGAGACTGAAAGTCCGGACCAAGACATGCAGCAGCAGAGAAAATGAAGGGAGCAGTCCAGCTTCTGTAGAAAGTGCAATTCTTTATTCAATCCAAAAATAAAATCGTCACATAACGGTGTCCTTCAAATGCAAAAAGCGGAGAGTATGCACTACCAGCTGTACCAGCAACGCGTTTCGACCTTAGATGGTCTTTGTATTAGGAACCCCTAATGTGTATTGTGTATAGGAGACATCATAGCACCTAGTTTCCATCCATTAGGTCAGACACAATGTAGCCTGCAGAGGGAAAACTAGTGAAATTGCAGGATTCTAATAATACAAATGCCAGAAAAAGAAATTAGTTATTCCTCATGTGCATATATAACAGCTTATCCTGACAGGTCATCTGAAATTAAAGGCATCATTTAAAGTAAGCTTTGGATGTGAATGAAGTAAAATTGACTCAAAATCTTATGCACTCTTGTTTTTTTCTTATTTTTTAGATAAAATTGCAGAAGGAGAATTCATTCAAGGTGTCATGGCAAATGATGACATAATGAGGCTTATCCAGTATGACCCCAAAGCAAAGAAATAAACTAAGGCAGAAAATAATTCTAAATATGATTACATGAAGTTTTTATGTGTTTGTGAGCTATCAAGTTAATTTTACATGTCCTAATTTTCAGTACAGTAATTAAATATAAGATTGATAAACAATTACTTACATTTCCGATTTACCAGTTCCATAAAACTAAAAGGTTATCTAGCAGTCAAAAAGTATTATTTCCCAGACTGAACTAATGCAGATATTAAAACTGTTATAGTAATGGCACCAATGTACAGTCACTATATGTTTATGTGGCCTTTATTTGCAATAATCACAGAGTGAAATGTTCAACGCTTATCTGTTTGCCTGAGGTTTCATACATATGACAAAGTCTCTATTACAAGGCCCTAAGACCCTGCAGTGCACTGTGCGTCCTCTACAAGCAAAGCTTAGGGAGGAATATCTCCATAATTCTCCATGTGCAGCAGCAGGCGCTGATTCTTATAGCATCCATAAGAATAAACCTCTGTGTGCCTATATGAAATCAATGAACAGCCAGGGCTCATAGGTTTCTATGGGAGGCATTTTATGGGTCTGTACAACACTGATCCATTATTTGGTTGCTGGCATGAGACCATATAGGTCACAGAGACACTCAATATTAATACATAACATTTGGCATATGTATGTTGCTTAGCACTGCAAAATAAAGAATTAGTCAACGATTCCTCCAAAGATGCTTTGATGTTTTCTTTGTGGTACAAGTGAAATAATCAAGTTAACCACATTGACTATTCAAAGCTGGGGTATGTCATATAAGTTGTCATGCCTTAGAACAACGGGTAATGTGGCGAGCACTCTTGCTGAGATCCGAGGTGCTGGTAAAGTGGGATGACAATCCCCGTAGTAGAGCAATGTTCAATCACCGCACACTCTTGATAGATACTTGTGAGGACTTTATTGTACAGATATAGATGCAGCAATAACATAATTCATGAATAAGGAATTGGTGCAGGGATAGAGAAAATGGTGAGGCGACAAGAACATAACATTTCGACCCTCATAAAGTTCGCCTATGACTAAGGGAGTGTATACACCTGAGACGCGCCATGCACGAGGCCTCGCCTTTTAATGTTTAAACTATGTTCCAATAAAGAATCTATTTGTAAAGAATTTGTAAAGAAGGAGTGGGAGTTTGCGACTAAATGCCCCACATTCCCTGCTGTCTACATCTCTTAGTGAAAGACATTTCTCCCATGAAATGTTTATCCTTTACTATCAGACTGCAGATAGCAATATATTCAGACTGTATCATAAACCGAAAGAGGAAAGTCATGGAAAAGAGGAAAGGCACAAAGGGATTTTTTAACTCCATGCATCTTTCTTGTGTACTTTCTTGTATACCTCCCCTCAAAAATCCATATACCTACTGCTCATATAATTATAAGAAACCAAGTTTAGTTTATTTACTAATAACAATAATTAATTAATAACAATTAATAATAATTAATAATTATTAATATTCATATCAGTGATTTTTCATTTAAAAATAGGTTATATGCTATTTTATAGTTAAAAACTTTAATATTTCATGTTTTGACATCTTGCTTATGAATCTATTTGTAGAATACCCATTGTAAACTTGTGAAATATAGCATGTTTGTAATCTTTATTCTGATTAACATGGTATGATTTGTAATGTCTCATCCCTTATTTTGTGATAGGAATATCCTTTATAGATCAGACTGTGGTATAGAGCATATATTTCACCAAATGCCAGAACATGACCAAATTAGATGAAAAAAATATTAAAGGGCTTGTATCATCTTCTTTCTTCAGGCATTGTGCTCCTCAATATTGACAGTTGGGAATGGAGGCATGGCCCTAATGGTGTGCTACCCAATACTGCAAGCAGACGTAGCTTTACATCTGCAGCATCAGAGAAGAGCAGGGGCACTGAAGTTGGCCAGATTCAGTAATCCAACCACCTTCAGAGAAGCACTGGCAAAGTCTAAAGCAAAGAGCTTCCTTGCATGCGCTACTTGCTTAGGAAACCAGCCACCTCTAAAGGAATGCAGTAACCTAGACAATGAGCAGTAATCTATAGAATTAAAAAAAACCTCTGTTCTTGAGAACAGAAAGGATTTTAAATAAGAGGTAAATTGCAAAGTTTCTTGTTTTGTTTTCACAAGCATTTTGCAAAAGTATCAATTTAACAAGATGGTACAACCCCTTTAGAGTATTTCAGGCCTTAAAAGAACACTAACCTTGAAGTTAATAAAATAATACATGTGGTAATAATGCCTGCATTGTTTATCAATGCATGGAATGTTCCAACTGTCCACAAAACAGTAGATATGTTGCAAAGAAAATCGATGTTAAGGAAGGGCTGAGATTTATTTGACTTGGTTATTCTGTTTTTTTGGCGTACTTTTAAGTGGTGAATTTCTATATTAATAGTATGTCAGTCAACATTTTTCTTCAGCATGAATAATTGATAAAATAAACAATTTATGCCCAGTACAGTTGATTGTGCCTTTTTCTTTAAAAATTATTTAGAAAATAATGAATACTTAACAATTGAAGAATTTTATCAGAACAAGAAATTTCAGTACATATACATACAGAAGTAAAACCAAAGAAACGGACAGTTAAACATTTTGGTATTGTAACACTGAGTCACTACTCATGGACAAAAAGTGAAACACAGAAGTCAGGAAATCTGAGGTCAGATACCAGGAGGCTCCTAATACAGAGGTAAGACAAAGGCATAGTCGGGTAACAGTCAGGGGTCAGAGCAAAGAAGGGTACATCAAGACAAAGGAGTAAAACAAATAAATAGAGGCCAAGTCCAGGGTCAGATACCTGAAGTCAATGAGCATCAAGAGCAGGAGGAATAATCCACAAGAATAGTCTCAACAAATCCTAGGTCCAGCAACAAGGTCCGAGAAAAGCGAGACAGGGCTAAGCAAACACAACTAAGGCCTCTTTTACACATCCGTTGTGCGCCTGACGGCGCCCCCGGCATTTTGCCGCAGCGCCGCATCCGGCATCCAGTATGAAAACCGGATGCGCCGCATCCGGTTTTTTGCAGAATCCGACCTGAACTTTTGAACCCACAAAAAGAGGGTTTCTGATGCCCGGAGACACTGGAAAATGTAGCAGTAGTAGTAGTAGTAGCAGTAGTCCTCGATTTCCAGAATCTGGATCACACTTTTGCCAGATTGCACAAAAGTCTGATCCGGTTCCATTGAATTCTATTGTGTGCGGCTGCCTGATGCGCCGCTTCAGGCACATCAGGCAGCTCCGGCAAAAAATAAAAACGTTACATGCTGTGTTGTGTCCGGCCGCCGGAATGTACATTTCCGCCGGATCCGGACAAAAACGGATACAACGCACTGACATGCGGCGCCATCCGGCACTAATGAAAGTCAATGCAAAAAAAAACGCATCCGGCATCACATTTCGCCGGATGGGGTTGGACAAAAAAATGCCGGAGGGCGCCGGAGGGCGCACAACGGATGTGTGAAAGAAGCCTAACTTAAACAAAGCTACAACATAAACTGACTACTAACAGCTAGCCAGCTAAATACCTTGCAAATGATTAAGGATGGGAGGCACCTGGGGAAATGTTCGAAAACTAGACCAGATTGAGCAGCAGGGCTGTCAATCAAATTGCTGACACCCTAGCACGCCCCAGGTTCAGATTGGATGACTGGACTGTCACTCATAAAACTGACAGTATAGCAAACTACAAATCCCATAGGGCAGCTGAGCTGTCACTCACAGCGCCCCTCGGTCACAGTCAAAGTTGACACCATGACAGTTATGTGTGCAATGTTCATTCACACTTTGGCCATTTAACAGACAGAACCTAGGATGAAAACAAATGAGTAAATACAGTGCATTTGATTAATAACAGTAATAGTCCATGTAAAGAACATAGAGTGCTTAGTTGACACTATTTTGGTCAAAAGACCATAAAACCCACCCCATCACAACAAGGTGCACCCAACCAGGATAGTTCCTAATTCTTGTAGTTCACCTCTCTACGTGTCAGCAGGCCTTAACATAGATACGGGCAGAGTAAGACTCAGACCTGATGGCTTCAAAATATTCAAACATTTTATTAGAACAAGAATTCTCAGTAGACTCCATACAGAAAGTAAAAATGACCTTATTTATGCTGTGGCTAAATCAAAGGAAGATAAGAAATCATGGTAAGTGAGGAGGATTGTTCAAGGATCCATTCTGTAAGTATGGTTACTATGGTTGCTATGGAAACATAAAAGTAACTGTGATTGTACTTAAAGGAGCCTATAACATTCGTGAAGTACACGAACGAATTGAGCAATTTTTTAAACATATAGGATTCGATTAATCAAGACTGTTGTTCTTCACGCTGACCATTGTGGACTTGGTGAAAATGGTGTAGGAAAATGGTGTAGGAAAATGCGATAAAAACTAGCATAGGTCCCTATGGTGAAAAGAAAAAATCCATAATACTACCTTGTTAGGGTCTGCGGAACGCACCAAATATATGAGGTAGAGAGATGCGTTCGCAGCCCGGGGTCCACCGTGCAGGCGGAACCTGCTGCTAGTAAAATGGCGCAAGACGCGAACTCTGTTATCCCGCAGAGTCACCAAAATAAACACCGCAATGCGCTGTGGCAATATGTGCGAACTCTGTTATTTCACAGAGCAGCTAGAAGGAGTGCCGCAGCGCTATATGGCGATGTGTGCGAACTCACTAAACACAACTGAGTCGCAAAATAAACACGCTAGGGCGCTGTCTAGCGTTGAAAGCGAACCCTGTTACGTCACAGGGCCGCTGAGAAAAAGTTCTGTGTCCTGTCAGGCACCCAGGTACACAGTTAAGTGCTAAGCGAACATAGAACGTTATCATGCGCTAATGTCCTCGCGGGAGTCACCCGCAATCTATGGCGTCTGAACGCCAGGCCCTGAATACGGCAATCAAACTCCTCGCCGGTTATGCCGGTAATCTAGGGCATCTAGGACACCGACCCTGACCAGCTAGCATACCAAACTCCTCACCGATTAAGTCGGTATTGTAATGGCGTATTTCAGCCGAGCCCTAACCACACACACGCATGACCACACTGGCGCAAAGCATATAATGGCTGATATTAGCGCATGGCGGCCCAGCCATGCTACTCTTTTATAGTAACAGCTACAGGACCTGCTAGAAACAAGGACCAATGAAACTTGTTCCAGAGCACCAGTAGTCACAGGACCTTCCTGGCAGACCAATAGGAGCTGCTGCAGTACCTGAGCATGTGACCCCTGATCTCCACTGAGAGATCTCACTCTGGGCATGCTCAGAAGGGGAAAACAAGGACTTTGTCCTAAAGACGTCTGCTCGCCGCTAACCAGTACTGGCCACAATAGCAGAGCCTGGAGGAGCAGCAGTAATCCTCTGCACACTGTTAGACTGGACGAGATGCTGGGACCGACGTCTAAGCTGAGCAGGCTCCACTGCAGACGGAGATGAATGGGGGACCGCAGCAGGACTGGTTCGAGACTCCCCTTGTGCAGCAGCAGGAACTCGAACCCTAACACTACCTAACCATAAAGAACGTCTTGTAGATACAGTTATAAATTGTAGCACCCATGATTTGGCATACTCTGTAGAATGTATTATATGAAATTTACAATACATTGGGTGCATTACAAGAAGAAATGAAAAAAAGTGTCAGAACATATTTATAACATCAAAAAAGGTACCGTATTTTTCGGACCATAAGACGCACTTTTTTTCCTCCAAATTTGAGAGGAAAGTGTGGGTGCGTCTTATGGTCGGAAAGTAACATGTGGGGAGGGGGGCAGCGGTGGAGTGAGATCGCAGGAGGCAGGAAAATATCCCCTCCGCTGCAGGAATCCAGCGCTGGGGAAACCACTGGTCCCGATACTTAAGACCTCTTTCACACATCCGTTGTGCGCCTGACGGCGCCCTCCGGCATTTTTTTGTGAAACCGCAGCCGGCGAAATGTAATGCCGGATGCTGGTTTTTTTGCATTGACTTTCATTAGCGCCGGATGGCGCCTGAT
>VIAB01015554.1:44541-62976 GCA_009801035.1 Oophaga pumilio | reverse complement strand
GGAAGAGGCAGTGGTGTCACCCGATGGCACCAATCATGGACCCAGGTGTTTAGTCCATCGAGTTGGGTGCTTAGATGACATGTGCCTGATAATGCTGGCGGGGGTTAGATTCTTAGTGGTCAGGCTACTGCTGATGTTTGCATGGCACAGGTTGTAAATGGCCATTTTGTCTCAGAACTCTTTCTATAAAAGTCCTAGAATGAGGAACACCTAAATTTTTGATGGAGAAATTTAGGAGTGTCGGTGCTGTGTGGAGTAACTGCCTGTCTTCTCCCTCTGGTCACCCCACTGCCTCTTCCTGTCTGTTTCGTTGCTTCTGATCTCTCCCCCTCAGCGCTGCTTGCCTTGCTCTGCATGTAAGCTTCCCAGGTTGTGTTGGTGACTTCGTCATTCACCATATTATCTTCCACCACCACACTCTGGTTCTCCTGACTTCGTGACTTAACAACAAGACTTAACGGCAAATGTGTCTCATCATCATCTTTCTCCTTATCCTAAATTTGTCGTTCCCCACTGTTAAGTTCTGTGGCTGTGGCTGTCCCTCTTGGAGCATGCAGGTTGCGAGGCCACAATCAAGAAATTATGTTGTGAAAAGCTCCTCGGAGTGTCCTATTGTGGGATCACTAGTGTTGCGGGACTTAACATGGTGAGAGGAAAGAGGATCAGGGTGAGGATTAAGTGATCCAGACTTAATGTAAGGCTTCCCTTAATGCATGCGTTATGCATTTTGTAATTGCCAGGTCACTTGAAACCAAGTTCATTTGTAATCAATGAAAAAAAAAAATTTGTTACCTGCAGCAATCAAAGCGGTTTTGGGGAGTTTACTCAACCGTAATGTAACAGAAAGAATTCAAAAGTGTATGGATGACAATCAAATTCAATCCAGAAAAATGTTTCAATGCTTTTTCTCCGTTTTAAAGAGAACAGAAATGTTCACAGACCACATAACAATGTATGGCTGAGAAATAGAATCCTAAAAAACAATTAAAAGCTTTTTAGCAGTTTTAGAGATCACAGAATTGTTCACAGACCATGTAACACTATGTCTGAGAAATGGAAGACTAAAAAATTTTTAAAAGATTTTTAAGCAGTTTTACAGATCACAGAAATGTACTCCACACTATAGTATCGTGTATGGCTGAGAAATGAAGGCCAGGAAAATGTTTCAACGATTTTTGTGTTGGTTATATAATACAAAAAAAGATCTCAAAGCACATAATGCTTGATTGATCAAAATATATTACATTTGTTCTGCCCGTACAAGAAAAAGTCAGCTATATATTCATCAACAGACTGCACAGGCCTTATCCCTCTCTGCAGACTGATTCTATCACTATCCCTGCTCCTGCAGCTCTCTCTCCCTCCCTAGGCTAAATGCAGATTGTATGTACTACAAGCGATTAACCCTTACAAGGGCTCTTAGTATGATGGCTCAGATTCAGCACTAGTATCAATAGTACAGGCCTCTGATTCATTATACTGTGCACACAAGGCCTAGACAAGCACTCTCTCCATCCAATATGTACTGTCACAGAGCTATGCAATGGCATTAGTGTGTCGAGCCGGGCGGCACCTGTCCTTTTATAATCCCTGATGATGTCAGACGACCAGCCAATCATAGTAATGCCACAACCAAGATGGCTACGACATTACAGAGACTCACAGACAATCCCCGCATACTTATTGGCTGCGTAACAGGTGCCAAAGATGTAGGGCGGGGATTAGAGTTTTACATCGAGCACAGCCCAGTACTCGCCTAGTAAAGAGCACATCCGAGAACCATGATACTCGAGTGATAACTGAGTATCATCAAGCAAATTCGCTTATCCCTATCATTAACAATGGAATACACAAATATCAGGCAAATTAACATTTTGGAAATCAAAATTGAAATGCTTTAAACACTTTACCAATTTTAGATCTTCAATGCTAGGTGTGAAGCCTGAAAGCATGGTGATTTCAATCAGGGTCATGGTTGCAGGTAAATCACTATGGTACCTGTGTTAGGAAAAAAAAACTTATTGGTCTAAACTGATTACAAAACTGAAAAAAACATGTAGTAATTAAATCTGGTAATTAATATATCAGTTCAGTATCATGCATTATTTTTCTGTTTATTTCCACTAGGGAGTACCGTATTAAAAAAAACAGGTGATTCATGCCCAAACAGTGGGCAGCATGAATCACAGACTGGCTGCACAATCGCAGTCAGGTATATTATTCTCTGAGGCGTTCCAGCATTTTAGAAAAAATGTTCTCTGAATATCTGGCCATGGACCATAGCCGCAATCCAAACTAATCCGGTGCCGCCCTTGGCTGATGCTGAAGGTGAATGACCAGTCACTCCAGCGCGTGTACATAGAAAGAGACATGGCAATCACCTGAAGTAGCGGTGGGAAGAGCTGACCTGGGGAAAAGCTGTACTATTCGTCTCTATGGCTATTGCCCTCGGCCGGATCTTCATAGAATATTTTCTCCGAAACGCTGGAGTAATTTAGAGAAAAACATACCTGGCTGCAATCACGCAGGCAGGCTGTGAATTATGAGTCACAAAGCGCCTGACTGGTTCACATTAAAGACTCATGTCAATAGTATATAGCAACAAAAATGACTTTGATGAAAACATTCCTGTACTTTAAAGCAATATCTAGTGCACTCCAGGTTTTTGTTCCTATATAGTTCAGCCTAGATTATTATCAAACAATAATGTAGAGGTTCTATGTACGGTATTTTTGTTTTAGTTGATATGATATTTCTGGGTCATTTGTCATCTTGATGCTTTCTCCCTTTTCATATGATTTCTCAATACAGAGTATATTTTACATGAGACAGAATACAAGATGAAAGCTGTGCTGCGACTGGGAAGTTTTTCTTTTATTTATCTCAATATCTCCCCTAATATCTTTAGCTATATGGGGACATGTAGAGGAAGAGGGAAGGCAGGAGGGATTTGATAGGTGATGATGATGTTAGAGACTGACTTCCTTTCCACACAGGAGATCATGTATGGGACTGGTAGTCTCATGCCTCAGCTGCCCGTTATGAAGAGTATGGAAGGATGCAACAGAGCTGGGATGGAAAAAGTTACACATCTAGAATGAATTTTACTGGTGAGTTCTATCTAAACTTTGCTGGAGTGCGACTTTGATACAATAATACCATAATTGTTGTGTGTAGCCCTGGTACCCAGGTACACATGTTAAAAGAGGATGCGTGGACAGGTATGGTTTAATGCTTGATAACCATTCGCTCATTCACACCCTAGACACACCTACACATGGTAATAGGGAAGTGACGTCAGTGCAGTGTAGTCTCGAGGAAGTCAGTCTAGTCTGGACTTGGAGGGAGGAAGAAGTCTGTTCAGTTCCAGTCGTCAGACAGTGAGGATGTCATGTGCAGTCGTCCTGTCAGGATTCAGACAGTTCGGAAGTGGAGACTAGTATGGAAGTCGAGATACTCTCCTAGCCTAGCCAGTGCTGTCTATCCAGAAGAGAAGGATTGAAAGAGTCCACTACAGTGTCTTCAGTCGCCTGCAGTGTCAGTGAAGTTTAGTCGACGTGCTCCTAAACTAGAAGAAACTGAGAATCTGTCAGTGAGCTCTGAGAAAGGCAAAAAGAAAGATAGACTTCTACTACCTGACGAGAGTGCTTATGTTAAGAGCGCGAGCAGGGCGAAGGGCACAGTGGTGAGGATTCTAAGAAGTGCATTTGGATATTGGACTGTCCGCACTCATTGCCGGTCACTGGGGACCGAAGTGTCACTACAGCTTCAGGCTTAGTGATAGAAAAACCAGAGGTTCGCTGGACTTCAGGTCTCAGGAACAAGCCCCGATAGTCGGTACGTAAGTGGAGCCAGGGAGAGTGAGAACTCTGAGCTAGGCCAAGCAATAGGAGGAACTCAGCTCTTTCATAGGAAGACTCCGACCACTACGCTGACTGGGCCGTACAGCTAAGGATTAGCTGGAGTAATTGAGTAACATAGCTACATGCGAGTTGACTCACATTTTGGAAGTTAAGGAGGCCTCTAACCTGCTCAGCCATATCCTGGAAACGCATCCTCCATCCACCCTGACTGGCTCCCGGGACCTGCCTGAACAACTTGAAGTAAAGGTATGGAAAAGAAGCTACACTGACTGAGACTGTGTTATTCCGTCTGTACACCATACTACCATCACACCATAGACTCAGAGGGAATAGTCCCACCTGTAGGGGACTCGACAACAAGCTGCTTCACCATCCCCTCAGAGTGCTATCCCGCAGCGCTGGTCTACAGTGACCAGAAACTACAGGTGGCGTCACAAACTAACACTTATCCTACATCCCCTGTAAATACCCCCATCATACGCCTGACCGCCAGGGACACGGACCGAGCCACCGCTGCCAGTGACAAATCCCATAGACTTCCATGGGCTCGGCTCCGAGTACCCCATATCCCTGGTAAACCACAATTGTGGTGCGGGTCACACAGTTGATACCATAATAATTGGGATTTGCAAAATATGAATAATACCTTGTTTTCAGGAGTAGAATGTATGTATCAGCTTTTGTTTCTGTTGTGGGAAAGTATTAGATAAGTGTAATCAAACACAAAAATATAACAGAGAGAGAAATAGTATAAAAATATGTTTAGCTTGTACAGTTATATACATTGCTCAAAATATAAAGGGAACACGTAAACAACACAATGTAACTCCAAGTCAATCACACCCCTGTGAAATCAACCTGTCCAGTTATGAAGCAACACTGATTGTAAATCAATTTCTCCTGCTGTTGTGAAAATGGAACAGACAACAGGTAGAAATGATAGGCAATTAGCAAGACAACCCCTAGCAAGGACTCGTTCTTCAGGTGGTGACCACAGGTAATTTCTCTGTTCTCATCCTTTTTGGCTGTTTTGGTCACTTTTGCATTTTGTCATTGCTCTCACACCCAGAGGAACAGTAGCATGAGGCGGTGTCTACAGTACAACCCACAGAAGTTGCTCAGGTAGTGCAGCTCATCAAGGATGGCACATCAATGAGAGATGTGGCAAGAAGGGTATCTGTGTCTGTCAGCACAGCGTACAGAGCATGGAGCAGATATTGCACCAGGAGACAGGCCAGTACACCAGGAGATGTGGAGCGGGCTATAGGATTGCAACAACCCAGCAGCAGGACCACTACCTCCTCCTTTGTGCGAGGAACAGTAGTAGCAGCACCAGAGCTTTGCAAAATGCCCTCAAGTAGGCCACTAACATCCATGTGACTGATCAAACTGTCAGAAACAGACTCCATGAAGATGGTATGAGGGCCTGACTTCCACAAGTTGGTGTTGTACTTACAGCCCTACACCGTGCAGGGTGATTGGCATTTGCCAGAGAACACCAAGATTGGCAGAATCTACATTGGCGCCCTGTGCTGTTCACAGATGAGAGTAGGCTCACACTGAGCACGTGACAGACGTGATTGAGTCTGGAGATGCTGTAGAGAACGTTCTGCTGCTTTCAACATCCTCCAGTATGACCGGTTTGGCAATGGGTCAGTAATGGTGTGGGGAGGCATTTATTTGGAGGGCATCACAGCCCTCCATGTGCTAGCCAGAGGTACCCTGACTGCCTTTAGACCCATAGTGAGACCATATGCAGATGTAGTGGGCCCTGGGTTCCTTCTGATGCATGACAAATATGCTACTTACAAGCGCCATATTTATGCAGTCTGTTGGGGAACATAATACAGACTACTCTGGTCTTCTACATCTATAGTAGTGTGCTGCGTGCCTGATGTGCTATTGTAAATATTAACTCAGGCTAACATAAATGGTATTTCGCTACTGACTTTATGGTAAAGTTATTACCCCATAGCTTACCATGTGATGTCACCTTTGCCTCTAATGAAAATCCATTGCATTGGTTTTCTGCATTCAGTAAAGCTTGGTAAACTGTCATTACCTAAAAATCAAACACAAATATTAGTTTCCAAATATAAAAATTGACCCATCGTTTTTTTCTAAAATGATCTCCTTCCATACTTAACAATGGATGTAACATGCAAAGTCACATTGTAATGGTAATTAGCCAATGTCTATGCTCTTATAGAATGTAACAGCAAACTCCTTCAGATGATACAGTGATAAAGTCCTTTACCTGTCATGAGCCCCTTCCTAGTATAATGTCCCCCATCTTGGGCCCCTTCCTAATATAATGTTCCCCTCCTGGGTTCCCACCTGGCATAATGTCTCCCATCCTGGTCCTTTTCTTAGCATAATGTCTCCCATCCTGGGCCTCTTACTGTGGTAATGTCTCCCATCCTTGGCACCTTCCTGGGATAATGTCTGCCATCCTGGGCCCCTTCATGGATAATGTCTCCCATCCTGGGCATTTTCCAGCAATAATCCATGTTTCTCCACTCCAACACATTTTTCTCACATCTTCTCCAAAACATTTTTAAAAAAATTCCTCTTACCTTTCTCCCCTCCCACGATCAATGGCATCCTCTTCTACAGCCAGCGCATGATGTTACTGCTTTGCGCCAACCATAATAGGTACACCGACATCAGCTTCACTCTCTGTATTGCAGTGCAGGGAGCTGGCAGGCCCCCTCCACTAGTGGGCTATGTTCAGCTGCACTGACTGCACTGGCGGCATGTCTGCCCCTGCTTATGATAAGCTACTGATGCATATACCACACTGCCCCTCTTACACCATCCCTGACAGCAGTAATGTCTTTGTGTAGTGATTTATTTTTCTAGTAACAGTCTTGTCACCTGCTGAGGTTCCCTGTTACTCACTTTGATCAGAGTGAGCCCCCGTTGTTGTAAACATAGTTACTGAGATTAGGGGCTCATTCAGATTTGTTCGCCTCCCTGTGCTGAACTCTCAGCTATACTTCTGCATATCAAGAACACTAGGAGGGTTGAGAAGTTTCAAATACACATAATACTTTTCACTTTAATATGTGGAGCAGTATGGTAGATGCACAAGTAAAATAAATGTAACTTACCGTTATGGTACCTTTTCCAGTTCCTCTCACCTCAATATTAAAATTTTTATTTGCTGTTATCTGAGAAAAGTTAAATGGCGTTTAGAAATGACAATAAGGTTTTAAGGTATTTTGCCAATATTGTCAAAGATCTCTTATATGTACATAATACACATAAGCCCACAAATGTCAATGTGTGATATTGTGCCAAAATCACGTTTCACAATAAGGGTGAACTAACTATACATTCATTATCGAGTGCATGACACCAATGCAGTAGTATTCACAGTATGAGATTATATTTGTAAGTTTTATTTTTTTTAGTTATTCTTATCACTTTCAACCTTCATTTTTCAGTTGGACATGACCTCAGAAGTCACAACTAATTTATGCCATCACTGCCTTTCCATTCTAGTTTTAATGCCATTTTGTCATAGTTTTCAGGGGGTTTTAGCATGTGCCAAAAACAATAATAATATGTATACTTTCTGAGAGTACATTAGATATATAAGAAAAGATCCACCCCTTACCTTACTTGTCCTTTCCAAGTACATATTAGCATTTTGGATATTATATGTAATTGGTTTTTCTTTTCCTTCTATAACAAGCTGGACATCTAAATTGACAGCTTCGGGAGCACTGGTATCCATTTGGTATTGTGCCAGGGCTTGTAGAGCAATTACAGTAGCCTAAAATGTAAAACTTGAATTTGCATATGAAATAAAACATGGCATAAATTTTGTGGCCCTCTATCAGAAAGTAAAACAAACTAAAGGGGTTGTTTAGCCCGAGAAAAAGTTGTTTAATGTGTTTCAAGTGAATAGAGCTGAAATGTCCTATTAAGAAAGGAATAAAAAGAGTTCTGACTACTCACTATGAAGGTGTGTTACTATGTTCGTTAAATTTAGATTTGACCTGGACTGTAATTTGTTGCCTCACTTGATGTATAGCAAAGGCAAACCATACATTGATTGGTACAACCTGTGCAGCTAGTCAGGGGCCCAAGAAGTAAGGAATTACCTATTAAAACAAGTGGAATTGGGCATTATAATGAGCTGGTGATCTGCAAAGGGCCCATATGTTGTTCTTGACCAGGAGCCCTACTATGTCTTTGTCTGCCTCTGTGTGTCAGCATATAGATTGCACTGCAACTATACAATTATAGGGATTCCCTGTGTTAAAACGTAAACTCCATTAGAATTCCCCATTCTGACTTTTCCAAATCAAATAGTGACAGACACAAAGGGTTCCCAAGGCAAGTTTGGAACTATGCTGAAACATTTTTGGGATCACTATAAACTAAATTATGAAAAAACAGGGAAATGAAAGTTTGTTTTATTGCATTACCTGTGTTGACTTGTATCCGCCGCCAAAATTTCTTTGTTTCACCAGCCAGTCTGCAATTTTATGGGCTTCTTCAAATTTTCTAAGTTTTAACTTTTGAAGAAGGGCATAGCCGGTGGCTTCCACAGTAAATAAAGAATTTATTGAATTCTCAACTGGCCAGTGGGTCCCATCTTCAGAAAATGAAAGATCATCAATCACAGTGGCACACAGAAATGAAGAAAAGGAGCAGAAAACTAAGATAAACTATCATCATTATTTTTAAATATTGTTCAAATGTATACACTGATAGATTGAAACATAAGGCTATATTTGCCCAACGGAATATTAAAATAGAAACACAAAATTGACAAAATATTGCTTACCTTCACTTGCAAAAAAATCAATATTATCTTTGTGTTCAGTGTTTCCTACTAAAGAAAGAGCATAAGAGGTTATAACAGCACTATATGTGTGTTGTAAATTTGGAAGTTCGGCTGCCAGATATTTTTCAGCTTTTTTTAAAGCCTCTTTAATGTCCTAGAAAAAAAAATTTAAAAGATTTTTGTGTATTAAAAAAACAACCAGTAATTATTCATTCTACTACCATTTTAGGGGATATTTTAGGGAACATTAAGAGTATCTGTCAGTAATCCTGGCATGTCTGTTCTAGGAAATAAATATATTTTGTCTGAAGTAATAGCTCTGGATCATCTTTTCTGAAAACTGCATATAGTGATGTTTCTCCTTTACTTCTTCTTGAATTTTATTAATAAATTGACAACTGGCTGCGAACATTAGAGACTTGTCCCTACACAATGTTACACTGTTCAATCAGTGCTGACCATGTCGGACTATGTAGAGACACACCCATTTGACAATGGGAACAATAACACTATAAAGCCGTATTTACACATCCATGTGAATGTCCAAGTGCTGTCTGATTTTTTTATTGGACTGAACAAGGACTCATTGAGTAGAATGGGAGTATTCAGACATCCGTTAAAATTTAGAATGCGAGAATGAGAACTGTGCAACGGAGAGCATGTCCTATTCTGACCTGATTTGAGGATCAGAATCAGCCATTACTCAATGGGTTTGTATGCAGTGCGAAAAAAATAAGTCAACACGTGAACATTTTGCACAGGTGTGTGAATGAGGCTAGATTCAGATGTCCATCATATACAGTCCACATCTGTGGATCTCCTGTGCTTTACTATGAGGCAGTTAGTTTAGGTCAGTAAACCCCAGCCGGGTTATTGTAGTCCGAGCATGGGCCATATATCAAAGATGTAAGAATCAGGCCTTAGACAGGGACTATGCTGCTGTCAGACATATACTTCATGTTTATAAGATATACAACTGACACTGGCCACAGTCAGGATGGAAGTCAAGGCATCTACCCAAAATAGGGACCCATTTTAATAAACATAAACTGATTGGTATAGATTTTTGCAGAGGCCCTCTGTGAAGAATATTGGAGATATAATTTCATGCCAATCATTTGTATCCTATTTGGCCTGGGATTATAAAACCCTTTTGCCTTTGTTCAGCAGGGACTCGGCTGGAAATCCAATATTCTCCAAGCTTCAAGAAGAAAGCTGTCAGCTTGCTCAGCATGGAGGTCAAGCCTCCAAAGGCTGTCAGTGACAGATCTCACACCTTGAGCCAGTTCAGAGCAGGTTAAAGGATTGCTTGTAATAGAGAGTCATGCTGAAGCTGTCAAAAAAGATTGTAGAAACATGATTCCATAAGGAGTTCCTAGCCGTACATCGTGTATATTTCCGAGATCTCCAGAACATGGCGAACGCCTTCCAAGAGCTTGATCCATTCTGACACACCAGAGAGGGGAGATACGTAAAATGGCTAATAGGAGACAGACAGCCAAGATGTGTTTAGTCTCAATGGGTAGAAGGTTCCGGCTGGATCCGATGGCGCCAAAACCTCTTCCCTAGGACCGTCCATTAAAAAGTTATGAATAGCAGGAAGGAGGTGTCATTCAGTGCACTGCCGATAAAAGATCGATGGCCTGAAAAAATCAAAAGAATTTTAATGTATCGGTTTACAGGTCAATGAGTTTCACACAACCTATGCATCAGGACAGATCAGGTTATTATTTTTTTTTTATTTTATCCGGCCATCAAGCTTTTATCAGCAGTGTACTGAATGACACTCCCTTCGTGCTATTCATTTTCCCTGGGTCCATATGTGAACGGTGTACTTCCGCAGCTGTAATAAATGCTTATCTCATGGTGCTAAATTGCAGCCAACCAGGTGAGTGGTCTCACTTTTCCTACTCTTCCATTATCATTGGATAAGACCCTATTGCGCTCTTTTGTCTCCTAGTTTATTCTATTCCATTAAAGAGTTATAACTCATCTTAGATTTTGAAGTTTTTTAGCTGCTAGAGGCAAGGGGAGGAGATTTATGTCCAGCCCAGAGGGTAGGAGGGGAGTAAACCAAATGGGGATAAAGGCTAGTGTAAGAAGGACATGTGGTCTCTATTTCTGTTAAGCATGCTGTCCACTTCGAAAGGGGGTGTCAAGTCGAGTAATGTGCAGTGAAGGACCTAGGAGCTAGCTGGTGGGTTCATCACACCCTCTATAAAGGAAAACGCGGTATGACGTATTTTCCTATAGAGTTAATTAAATGTTATGCAGAAACATACTACACTGGTCAGAAAAAAAGCCAAATAAACAAACTTTTGGCTCCCTCTTATTCTTGGGGTCTATGGGAACATTAAAAAAAAAACTCCTAACGTACATAAACCTCCTAAATGAGGCTGTTCGCAGTTCAATCAATAAATTTAACTCTTTTAGATAGGTTTTCAATAATTATTTTAAATCACAACAAATATTTAAGGTCAAACTAACACCACTACAGCATGTCTGGTTTACTAAATACATGTATTCTAAAGTGTCTTTTTCATAACTCTGTATTGTGATGTTCATTTGTTTTTTATCCTAGAAATTTATGAAAAAATTGACAACTGTGTATCATCATCCCTCGTATCAAATGGGCATAACCCTACGCACACTGGTGCAAGCAGCAATGATCGGTCAGTATGAGAATGTGCAAGTAAACACCATATATTGGTATCGCACAGTTGTAAAGTTGCTCATAATTATCTAGTCATAACTAGTGAGCATTGACACAACTCAGAGTACTAAGAGATGCTCCAAAATTGTTAAATTATGGGGAATTCAATTATTTACTAAACTGCGTATGACGAGAAATGAAAACAAATTATTTTTTAGCTGATGTTTGTGATTACATGTTATACACCAGTTGGAGAATACATTAAACCTTGCACAGTATAATACAATAGTCACAGCCATTTTACATGTAACTCGTACTTACTAAATGATCACACATGTTTCCTAATTCACCTAATGCAATAAGTACAAATGCTGTAAGTGAGGACTTTGACTCTGTATAACCACCCTAGAAAGACAAGAACACAACATGTTTTTGGTAAAAATGTATCACTTGAAAGAGGGTTATCAAGCTTAAAAATATAAAGCACCTCCACTTCCCTCTTTAATTGACACAAGATAGAGGTTCCTGTGTTGGTACATTACACTGTGTTACAAAGGTTTTGTCCCTTGGACAATTTTGAGTGTTCCTGATAGACTTTTTCATGCTGATTTCAGAAATATCTTCAGATTTTTCCTATCATGTAAGGTTTTTGAGAAATGATACGAAACATTATAATATTCTATTATAATTCTAAAAACTCATATATGAACTTTTTCTGAAACAGTTATATTCTGAATTTTCCACTGAAATAACATAAATCGCTGATCTACACATATGCAAGCACCTATTATGCGAATTCAGTGCAGATGCAGTGAATCATTCGGCTGACCATGTACGGAGCATACCATATCTCTTAGGCAGTGGAGGAATCAAAAGACAATTCTGACATTACAGCAGGGGATCACCGAGGATTCATTTTGTGAGGTAAAATATTTCACTGACTGTTTTTAAACAATATTTTACCTCACAAAATGTATCCTCTGCGATCTCAAGAGAGCACAGACAGAAGAACTCAGCACATGGGGAGAGAGTGGATAGGTGGGTGAGCACATGTGGGGAGAGATTTTCAATGCTGCAAAGCCTGACCCCATCGCGACATTACCGCCCTCCTGATGCAATAGCATCAGGCCTCCATCTAGTTACTATCATATATGCGATTTGCCTGAATACTTTTCAATGTAAAAAGTGAACATTTATTTCGAAATGTCGCGTCGGTGTCTCAACAGCAATGATAATTTCTGCTACATATGTGGAGAATATACAATGAAAGCACAAAAGAAGGAAATGACTCCACTTGTTAAGAAAGCATATGAACTATACTTTGAATGTTCAATTGGAGATCAAGACAAATAGTGGGCACCTCATATATGCTGTGCATCTTGTTCTAGAAGCCTTAGAGCATGGCTGAATGGATCATGACCTTCAATGCCGTTTGCAGTTGGAGAGCAGAGAGATCATGTAACAGATTGCTTCTTCTGCCTTACAAATGTAACAGGATATTCAGCAAAGAACAAAAAATCAATAGAATATCCTAATCTTCCTTCAGCCATAAGACAAGTGCCACACGATGAAAGTCTTCATGTTCCAAAGCCGCCCAAAGTATGGACAATGGAGGACGATGAAGATGAACTAACAATGTCAGTGGAAAATGAAACTGCTGCAGACCCAGGCTTTGAGCTTTCTATATCTAATCCACATCTGTTCAGTCAAGCTGATCTGAGTGACTTGGACAGAGATTTGAAATTGTCAAAGAGGCAGGCAGAATTATTGGGATCAAGGCTACAAGAACGGAATCTCTTATTACCAGGAACAAGAGTTTCTGTTTTTTGCAGTCGTCAAGAAGACCTTAATCAATTTTTCAACCATGTCGACAGTTAATCTTTTTGCAACAACGTCTTGGGGTTGTTTGGTGCTCTTGGATGCGAACAAGACCCAAAGGAATGGCGACTGTTCATTGACTCATCAGTTTTAAGTCTGAAGGCTGTTTTACTACACAACAGAAATATCTATCCTTCTATACCTGTTGGACATGCCTTACACATGAAAGAAACGTATGAGAATATGGAGTTGCTGTTGACCCACATTAATTATAGAAATTATAACTGAAACATATGTCGTGATCTAAAACTTGTTGCACTTCTTCTTGGACTGCAGCTTGGATATATCAAGTATTGTTGTTTTATTTGTGAGTGGGACAATCGCGCACGAGAAATGCACTATTTCAGAAAGGACTGGCCACTCCGTGAAAACCTGGTTGCTGGACAGAAGAATGTTAAACATAATTCTCTCGTTGATCCAGCAAAGATATTTCTCCCTCCTTTGCATATTAAACTTGGGCTTATGAAGAATTTTGTCAAAGCAATGAACAAAGAATCGGAAGCCTTTTCTTACTTGCGACAGAAATTTCCAAGAATAAGTGATGCAAAGATTAAAGAAGATATTTTTATTGGCCCACAGATCAGAGATATAATGAATGACAGTAGCTTTGATGGTCTTTTGCAAGGTGCTGAACAAGTGGCATGGAGAGCCTTTAAAGATGTGACCTTCAACTTCCTTGGCAACAGCAGGGCACCGAACTTTGAACAACTTGTGGACCACATACTCACAGCATATCATTTGATGAAATGCAATATGTCACTAAAAATGCATTTTCTACATTCTCACTTGGATTTTTTTCCAGCCAATCTTGGTGCCATTAGCGATGAACACGGTGAAAGATTTCACCAAGACATTGTGCTGATGGAGGAAAGGTACCAGGGAAAGTGGAGTACGTAAATGCTGGCTGACTATTGCTGGAATCTTATTCGAGAAGCATCTGACACGGATTATAAATGAAAGTTGTCTGCAAAACACTTTTGAACAATTGCTTTTGCTACTGACATCGATGCACATGTATCTAGTGTCTCGGACATCATAATGGAGACATTAAAACTGTTGTTTCTTAAAAACCTTAAGTGATACAGACTTTTGGAGCACATATTCATGTTCAGCATATCAAAATCTATAAGATATAATAAAATTTTCTTAGGGGACAAGAAATTCCCTGAAATTTGTTGCACAGTGCCTGTGCTGTCTATCAAGGTGACAGCTCTCTTCTCTGTTCTCAACTAATTCATGGACAAAGAAGTGGGCTGTAGTGATGAACTGATGACTTTGCACAACCCAAGTTCACGGACCAGGTCAGTGTCCTCTGGAAGGCCTTTAGCCTCTGGGACAACAGGCTCAGCTTATAATTAGCCGGTCTGGCGGGACATCACCTGTGCGCAGCAAGCTGCACAGATGATATCACGCCAGACCAGCAAATGAAACACTGCACTGGGGGAACGTGGAAGCTCAGAAAATTTGCACAGCTGCTGTTTATGACCAGAGAACTTAGATCTTTTAATGTGTGGATCCCAAGCCTCTGATCTTCCCAGGTCTATTTCCTGCCCAGTGCCGCCCTTTTCTTGACTGACAGCTCGTTTTGTTGTGTGACTTCAAGCAAAGGAACTTACAGTCAAGCAGAAGAAGGTATGGATGGCCTTTTCTTTGCAAGAGCAAACAGCCCGAGGAGGAAATCTTGCTAAGTAAAGATCGGAGAATGTATTAGCAGGATTCTAATTTATTGTGGTCATGTCAGTAAGCTGTAACCACTAGACGGGAGGTAGACGGGAGGTCTGTGAATCTTAATACTTCTTGGCATACCCAACTCTTCTTAGCCAAGGCTTGTGCAATGTCGTATGTACGTGGCGCCGCAATAATGACATTGCACAAGCCCAGCTAATCAAGGAGCTTCACAGTCCTCCTGTACAGCAGTCACAGATTGAATTAACTGAAGGACAGGAGTCCTGCAAATCAATACTCCCATCTCTACTGCTTACAGATTCCTATTAACACTGTGTTAGGGTCTGCGGAACTCACCAGATAAATATAAATAGTAGGTGCGTTCGCAGCCCGGGGTCCACCGTGCAGGCAGAGCCTGCTGCTAGTAAGATGGCGGTATAGGCAAACTCTATTACTTCACAGAGTTGCAAATATAAATACTGTGGCACAATATGGCGGTATAAGCGAACTCTGTTACAACACAAAGTTGTTGAGGTAAAGACGCAGAGATAGGTACTGTGTCCTGTTAACTCCACAGGGAAACACAGATAACTGCTGTGCGGATAGCAGTCCGTGATCATGCAGTCAGAAAAGCAATCAAGCAATCTCCTCACTGGAGAAGCCGGCATTCTAGGGGCTTATTTCAGCCAAGCCCTAACCACATGCACACAAATCTCCTCACCGGAGGTGCCGGTATTTTAGGGGCTTATTTCAGCCGAGCCCTAACCACATGCGTGCAAGATCACACTGGCGCAAAGCACATAATGCAATTGATACTAGCGCATGGCCATACAACCCTTTTATAGAAGCAACTACAGGGCCTGCCAGAAAAGGACCAATGAGAAACTGTTCAGAACACATGCAGTTTCAGGACCTTCCTGGCGGACCAATAGGAGCTGCTGCAGTACCTGAGCATGTGACCCCTGATCTCCAATGAGAGATCTTACCCTGGGCATGCTCATAAGGGGAAACGCAGGACTTAGTCCTAAAGATGTCTGCTCGCCGCTGACCAGTACTGGCCACAATAGCAGAACCTGGAGAGGCAGCAGTAAACCTCTGCACAGTACTAGGCTGAGCAAGACGCTGGGACCAACGTCTCTGCTGAGGAGACTCCACTGCGGCCAAAGACGGATGAGGGACCGCAGCGGGAATGGCTTGAGATTCCCCTTGTGCAGAGGCGGGAACTCGACCTCTAACACACTGGCTATCAGAGCTGCCTTCGGGCAACTTTTCTCTGTGCTTCTTGAGGTGATTGACAGTTCCCTTGATATGTTAGAGACCTGTCAATCATCTGCAGTGATGCAGAAAAAAGCTGGCGTGGGACTAGTTTAGTCTCTGGCTATGGTCCCTAACCTGATCTTCCAACTATTTGTTCTCTGAAACACCAGAGCATTTCAGAGAGATGATTCATGCTGCCAATTGTGTGGGCAGCCTGATTCAGGTGACAAGTTCCTTTATCATATTGGAGAGTATATGACTTTTTATTGAATTTCTTTACAATGGTCCAGGGAGTAAAAAAAAACAGAAATTCTGCCATTTAAAAAAGTGGAGGATTAAAAATTTTACATATTTTCTTGTATTTTTCAAAACTTTTTTCATTTTTTATCCATTTTTGTTTTAGGTCCCTTGTAGAATTATTTTTTCTATATACTGTAGTTTTACTATAGTATACTGTGAAAATGACATTCTAAGATATCAGCTATAGACCAAGATGGCAGCCCTGAGTGACAATGGTGCCATGACATCCCATCAATAACCCACAGTCAGGTCAATTAAATACCGGTATGGGTAACTGACACTGGCATTTAAATGCTTAAATAGCAGTGATTGCATCATCGAACCTAAAATAGTATAAATAAAAACATCATCTCACCATGCAAAAAGCAAGCTCTCACCCAGCACCACCGACTGAAAAATTAAAATGTTATGGGCCTCGGAAAATAGTCACACAAGCGAAAAAATGCTTTCATAATTTTAACCACTTAAATGAAGAAAATAAACAATGCATGTTTGTCACTGCTGTAATCATATTGATCTGGAGAATCATATTACCAAATTACTTTTACTCCATAATGAACTCTCTAAAAACAAGACAAAAAATAGACTATTTCACAATTTCGCTGCACTTAGAATCTTTTCCTGGTTTCCAATTTTTACATTATGTGGTAAAATGAATAGTGTCAATCAAAAGTACAACTTGTCCCCCAGAAAACAATCCCCAACATGACTTTATGGTTATGTTTACAAGTTGCGTCTTTTTCTCCAGGCAAAACCGGCTCTCTCGGCAGTAAACAACCAGCTTACAAGAAGCAGGCTTTGCTGGGCTTTTTTTTATACGTTTTTCATGCTGATACAGTTTAGTGCCTCTTGTTACTGAGTTTTCTGCACCAAAAACGTAGTAAAACCTGATACATGTGTTTTTGCACTTACTCATTGCTTTCTATGGATGAAAAAGTGCTGCAAAAACACTTATAGAAGTGACATGCTGCAGTTTTCAAAAACACAGCAAAAAAATTTGCATTAAAAAATGCAGCAAAAACACAATGTGTGAACATAGCCTATCAATGGAAAAATAAAACTGTTATGGCGCTTGGAAAAAGGGGAGAAAAAAATTAAAGTGTTAAAAAGTAAAATTGCCATTTCGGGAAGAGGTTAAAGCAAAGTCTTGATTTGCACTTTACCCTAGTACTAAATGTTGATAAATCACCCCAAAGTTTTCCTGACGGAGGCTTTCTTTGGGTGTTTTTATTTTTCACATACATTTAGCAGACATCATCTCAAAACATAGGTTTTGTTTATCATTTATTTCTTCAGGACTGGTTAATGTCTTACCTGCATTGATTTTGAATACACAGTTCCAGGCTCCATAAATTCACCATTTTGTTTTTGATTATTGACCAGCCATTTGGAGCTTTGACATAGTATGTTTTTATCAACATCCAGTAAACTTGCATTTGAAGCCATTGAAAATATTTTTACTACATATGCGGTTAACCTGGAAGAAAACAATTATGATTCAGGAACATTGTGTGTTCTGGAGCTGTGCTCGCAACTATCCACAGTGTGTATCCTACGTAACATGCAACTGACTCCCTGCTGTAATGGCCAGAATTTGAAAAACATTGGACCAAAACATTTAACCCCTTAGAGATCGACCCAATTTTGACCTTAATGACCAGGCCAAATTTTTTATATCTGACCAGTGTCACTTTATGTGGTAATAGCTCTGTAAAGCTTCAACGGATCCCACTAATTTTGACAATGTTTTCTCAAGACATATTGCACTTCATAGAAGTAGTAACATTTTTTCGATACAATTTGTGCTTATTTGTGAAAATAATCGGAAGTTTGGCGAAAATTTCAAAAATGTTTCAATATTCAAACTTTTAATTCATATTCTCTTAAATCAGAGATGTAGATCACACAAAATAGTTAAGAAATAACATTTCTCACATGTCTACTTTACATCTGCATTATTTTTAAACATTTTTTTTTTTGCTAGGCAGTTACAAGGTTTAAACGTTGATCAGCAATTT
>VIAB01015553.1:0-10870 GCA_009801035.1 Oophaga pumilio | reverse complement strand
TTGAATGAGAAGGTTTGTCCAAACTTTTGGTCTGTACTGTATACAGTATGTGCATTTATTCTTTGAAAAACAAGTCCAGCAATAACTTTATTTTTCCAGTTCGTTCTTCCTTTAATGAGAAATCATTGTTCAAATTGACATGCAAATGAGCCTAAGTATCACAGTTCTTCCTATCAGTGTGACTGGACACAGTGAATGTAAGTTCAGTCATCCAATATATTGGGCTGGGGTGTGCTGAGCTGTCAGTGTGTTGAGTGACAGTACAACCACCCAATCAGGGCCACAGCGTACTTGGCTTCCTCCATGTGTTTCCTGTTCAGAGTGATTATCTGGCAATTTAGTTGGCTTTCTGACTCCAATTACTGCCAGTTGTAGTTTATGCTTGGTGGAGTCTGCGTTCCTTGTGTTACTGTACTTAGTCTCAGATCTATTGTTACCAGACCATTAATCTTGCTTTTCAACATTCATTTGCCTAGCCCCTATGCCTTGATCTGCTACCTTCCTGAAATCCTGAACTCAGACCATGACCTGACTATGTCTTTGTCATGCCTCTCTAATTATGACAAACTCTCTAGGTATTTGATGCCAGACCTCTTGACTGCCCAGCCTCACGGCTTGCCTGTGAGTAGTGACTAGCTTCACACTAAGGATCTGAAGCCTCTGCCATTCCGGCTATATTCCCCACCCATTGCCAACTCCCCCTGCTTGACCATCAAAATATATGCTGTGTTGTCAGTCAAGCATTTTTCCTGTAAAATGACTTGTATATAAGGAAACATTTAAAAAATATATAATTTAAGTAAACCAAAAAGACGCACTCCAAATTTTGAGGAGAAAAATAGGAAAAAACTTTTTTAACAAAATAGTGGTGCTTCATATAATCCATGCATCTTATTGCTTACCGGGGTGGTGGCTGCGGTGAAGTGTGGTCCCAGGGTCGCTGCTGGAGGACGTAGGAGTGGGGTGGCGCTGCTGACCGCAGGCTGGGATGAGGAGGTGTTCGGATGTGTGGCACGCTGCTGCGGGTGTTCGGTGCTGCAGGGGCTCTGTCGACATTTTGTGAAAGTCCAGAGCCCCCCGCAGTTGCATCGTTGTCTATGCGGTGGAATCCGGGAAAATGGCTGGCATGGGTGGCGCATTCGAAGATGGAGATCTTGGCACCAAGATCATGGGAGATGAGATTTCAGCTCTGAGATCTCATCTCCCCAAATTTGGAGGAAAAAAGTGTGTCTTATATTCCGAAAAATAGAGTATATACAAAGGAAGTGTACTCCAGATGACAAAATAGTCTATGGGTGAGCAATATAATGGTGATAAGGGTATGTGCACACGTTGAGTAAAATTTCTGCACCATTTCTACATCTTAGTAGAAAAAATGCAGCTGCAAAAAGGCTAGTTTTTGTTTAATTCTTGCTGCGTTTTTTGTTGATTTTTGCCTGTTTTTTTTAATAATTTTAGTGAAAAGAATGGTGAAAAATACAGGGCAAAAATGCACAGAGAATTTAAATGCTGCAGATTATTTTCTGCACCAAATCTGCAAGTCAAAAAAAATGTGTGCATGACTGTTTTCAGTTGATTGCTCACGATACTCTCCAAGCGTGTGACAACAGAGCTTCTTTATTCAGGAACAAACAGGAACAATATATGATAAGCTTAATAGATCAGGAATAAATCATCTGTGCATCTATATCTGTGCAGCAGCCACAGCAGGCTACTTCTCTCATACACAGACACAGGAAAACAGGAAATACAGTCACATGTTCTCCCTGTGTGAGCCTCTGGGAGTTTTTTTTTTGTTCTAACTTTATAAACAGCAAACAAATCTAGCAACTAAACACTGATAGACAAGAATGGAGTTGTTGCACCAAACATATTCCAACACCCCCTCTCAACAACTAGTTATCCTGTTAGTCCCATTGGGGTTCTGAAGTCCACAAACTTGGCTCTTGTTAATGGCTTTGTTATACCATCAGCTATCATCTTGCCAGACTCGCAATAAACAAACTCGAGTACACCACGTTCCACTAAGTCACGTAAGTGGTGATGTTTTACATCAATGTGCTTAGTCATTGCACTAATCTTCTCACTGCTGGCAAGTTTAATGCATCCTTGGTTGTCCTCATAGATAACTGTTGGTTGAGCTAATGGCTTGCTGAAATCTTCCAAAAGTTGTTTCAACTAAATTAGTTCTTTACTTTCATAAGCAGCAGACATATATTCTGCTTCTGTATAAGATAATGCAACTGAAACTTGTTTTCTACAGGACCAAGAAATTGAATTTTCTCCTAACTTGAACAAGTAACCACTTGATGATTTCCGATCACTTGAATCTCCAGCCCAATCTGCATCCACATAACCTCTGAGAATGAGATATCCTGATGCAGATATCTTAAGATTTAGCCTTTGAGCTTCTTTAAAATATTGAAGAATTCTCTTAATTGCATTCCAGTCTCTTTGGTGTGGCTTGCTTACATGTCGGCAGAGAATTCCAACTGTGGCTGTGATAACCAGACGAGTTGTGGTTGCTATGTACAGAAGCGCCACCACTACTTGTCTGTAACTCTCATTGCTGGGTAGCAGACCTTCTTCTCCTTCCAACTTTAAGTAGGACGGATCATTTGGTGTTGACACACCTTTTGCTTCTGACATTCCAAACTGGTTTAGGATTGTGGACATTTTAGAACTTTGGTTGAGAAGAAAACTCTCATCATCCTCTCTCTGGATTTGGATTCCCAAGTTATATGTCACATTTCCAAGTTCCTTAGTCTCGAAGTGCTGGTTGAGAATTTCACCTAAATTTCTTTTTCATCTTGATGAGACATGATTACATCATCTGCATATAGGAGAACATACATCCACTCCTTCGCTACATTTTTCATATACAAATATGGATGACCTTAAGATCTTTTAAATCCTTCATCCATCAAAACTTTGTTCATTTCCAAGTTCTATTGCTCTTACCGACTGCTTAAGTCCATAGACAAATTAGCTCTTCAGAGAAAAAGAGGACTTGAACTCTATAGCGCTACCTGTTGGAAGTAGCGATTCTACAAGTCACAGTCAGCCCTTTAACGAGTCTTAGAAATGATAGAGAGAGGGGCGCAATAGCGTAGTTACCAAATTATCAATTACTTTACTGTAAGGTAAAATTCTCACCTTTACACTTTTTGAGTATGCACAACACATATAGTAAGTAGGACAGGAGGGCTGCAGATGGCACCGGACCCGCGAAGGATCTTAAAGAAATTCTGGATAGGACAATCAAGATGCCGACAATTCCACACTCCTCCAAAATCAGGCAAGGGAACCACAGAGTTCAGACAAGTTGCATACTTTATTAAAGACTATCAAACTACGCGTTTCATGGACGTCCGGTCCACTTCCTCAGGTACATAGCCAATACTAACCACATGGTATTACTCACATATATAGGGTGGGCTGGACATAGAAAAAATGGGCGTCAAACACACCTGGCTTCCTGAATGCTGCCGTTATATTTCAAATACAAACATAAATTTGTTGTATATCTGTACTGATAGAACTCTCTTGTTAGGTTTTTTCTATCTTGCTGGGCACATAACCTTTGTGGCTTATTTAGTCCTGCTCCACCCTTCTGGCTTTGCTGGACTTCATTGTAATTTCTACTCTTAAGGTAGCCGGGTGCTTTGTTACCTTACTCAAATAGTTTTGCTTCGTCTTCAGACCTCTATGTTCTATGTTGTTTTGTTTTTCTTTTTACTGCTACAACTTCTGTTAGGAGGTGTCCATCTTTTATCCCAGTCCCTAGTGCTTGTAGGGATTCCTTCCTCGCATCTATAGGTCTTTGTTCAGACTAGCTGAGGACTTTAGCAGGTCTGATCGCAGGATCAGGTTCCCCCGTTACATCGTAGGGATTGAGCTTAGTTCTATTGTAGGGACAGATATCCCTTTCTTTCCTTAGTGCTTGTAGCAGAACATAACATGTACAACAGTGATTAAAAATGCAATTTGTTAGCATAAAAATTATATGACATTAAAATGTAAGATTTTTCTGCAAATAAAATTAAAAGGAAAGGAAATAAAAGGTCTGCTAGGACTGAAAAATGTTTTTTTTTAATATTCTCTTGTCTTAATTGCAGACTAGGATTAGAACCTACCATCCTTTGAAACATTGTGAAAGTGAAGGGACCTCGGGGCACAGACCTTTGAGCTATTATGTTAATTGACCCATGAAGCTTGAAAAAAATATTTTTTTTCTTTTTTGAATACCTCAAGAACCATCGGATTAGTAGTATAAAAATCAATTAAAATGTATATTGAATAAAATTAATTTAGAAAAAATGTATGCAAAAAATAAAAATAAAAATTGTGTGCCTCTACATAATCTTTGATAGTAAAAAATTGACATACAAAAAATATATATTTGAAATAACATACACAATATAAATCAAATTAGTGAAAACCTTATTTAATGTGTAAAAAAAAAATAATAGATACATACATATACTGTATATATCTATATATTTTGGAGGAGCGTGGAATTTTCGGCATCTTGAATATCCTTTCCAGAATTTCTTTAACGAGTCTTGTAATATGACTTAGGATAAAAGCCAAATCAGTATCTCAATTTGCAGACACTGTGTTTCTGGCTATTTGCCCTCGTCAGTGCAAAATATGAGAACTGATTTGTCTAGGTGAGAGGTGAAGCTATAGAGTTCAAGTCCTCTTTTTCTCTGAAGAGGCAATTTGCATATAAAATTTCCCAGAGGAGCATTGCACAGTGAATTATCCTGCTTACTTTGACAAGCCAGAGCTGGTATGTCACTCTGCACGAGGAGAAACCTTACCCCTTAGACCTAAGTCCATAGAGAGATTTTTGCATTTTACAAACAAGATGCTCTTCACCCTTTTTAATATATCCCTTGGGTTGGCTCATGTACACCTCTTCTTCAATGTCACCATGTAGGAAGGCTGTTTTGATGTCAAAATGTCTCACTGTCATCTGCCGAACTGCAGCTATGGACATTAAAGTTCTGAATGTGATTTGCTTCACAATTTGAGAAAATGTAGCATCATAACCTTCTCCATACTTTTACGAGTACCCTTTAAGCAACGAACTTGCCCTAAAGCGGTATACTTTACCTTCTGAGTCATATTTGTTTTTGAAGACCAACTTACATCCGATAGCTCTTTTTCCTTGTAGTAGCTCAGTAAGCTCTCATGTCTGGAGTTGGTGAAGTGACTCCATCTCTTTATTAGTGGCATTTATCCACTTCTGCCTCTCGAGGACAGACAGTTTTGCATCTCTTCTCATGACTGTGGCTCTGGTTCAGGAAGTGTTCTGACCATATAAGAAAGGCATCTAGCTGGGATACCTTTGTTTGGCATTTCTGATCTCCTGACTGGAGGGTCTCTTGGTTCTTCTGTGTCTTCCTTTGTGGCTTCAGAGTGTATCCACATACATAAACATTTTGCTTCCAAAATATCCTGAGGTGCTTCAGGTTAGCCTTCTCGCAGTTCCATAGCTCATATGGAGTTTTATTTGTGGCTTTACCTGGCACTCTGTTTGGAAGATAGCAAGCTGACATGATGGCTTCTCCCCAATACTTTGTAGGTAGATTCACATCAAACAACATACTTCTTCCACTTTCATAGAGAGTACGGTTCTTTGATTCTGCAATGCCATTTTGTTCTGGGTTGTATGGAATGGTAGTCTGGAACAAGATTCTATCCTTTTTCAAAATGGTTTGCACTTCACCACTTGTATATTCGGTTATTATCTGCACGCAGGGCTTTTGGCATTCTTCCAGATTTGTTAAACACTACAGCAAGATATTCTTCAAGTTTATGTGGAACTTCATCCTTACTGTGAAGCAGGTAGGTGAATGTATATCTGGAGTAGTCATCAATAAATGTGAGAAAATATCTCTTCTTGCTAGGAGTTTGAACACTCATTGGACCACATACATCTGTATGTATCAGATCCAGAGGCTGTGCAGATCTAGTGGTGCTTATTTTAGGAAACTATTTTCTGGACATTTTCCATTTAAGACAGCTAGTGCACTTCATCATTTGACTACAGTGGTTGACTTCAATACCATTTGCAAGTTGAGCTAGCTTCCTTACTGCTTCATGGTCTCTGTGCCCAAGATGTCTGTGCCATACATGGATACAGTTCTTATGTAGATCTTGTCTAGCACTGTACTTGGATTTTTCCTTCTGCAAGAGTGCAACCTTTCTTTCAGATGATGCAGCTGTTATCTTTAAAACTAACTACTTTCCCCTTTTGCTTGAGCTTCTTTACTGACAGAAGATTGCTGTCAAGGCTGGAGAGCATCCTTTATTGGGATCTTTCTGCTTTGTGCTGAAGAAACTGGACAGTGACAGTAGCAGTCTCCTACTCCTTCTGAAGTCACATAGCGTCCATTAGTTAAGATGACCTTTTCTGACTTGCTTTCATTTAGGTCAGTAAAGAAATCCTTGTTATTCGTCATATGACTGCTTGCACAAGAATCTAAACACCATACAGTATATGCTTTGCAGATTGGCTTGTACTTGGCATTAAATGCAGCTTCAAACTCATGCAGAATCTTCCATTATAGCTATTTTAACCCTTTGATGACTGTTCTGTTTTTTAAGCTGACTCAGTCCTGCTTTCCAAATTCTGCAGTCTGCTTTAAGGTGGCCGGGCTTTTTACAGGCAAAACGTTCATGAGTTTCTCTTCGATTGCACTTATATTTAGGGAAATCCTGTGTCTTTAATGCTGTTTCTGTTCTGGATTCATTACTGCTGCTTACATGCTGTGTTTTTCTCTTGAATTTATCCACAAGTTTGCCTTTAACAAACTCTAGTGTCATCTCATCATCTGGCCTTGCATCTAGTGCAGTCACTAGTGTGTCCTAACTCTCTGGAAACAATGGTGCAGCGGTCTCAAGGGGCGCTAAAGGAATAATGGACAATTTAATAAATGTTAGCCAAACTTTATTCTTCCTCCAATACCACTGCCACAGCGTGTTTCAACAGTCCAAACCATATAAGGCTAAATATGCGTATGAGCTCAAATATAGTATAAGGTAATAGCTACTAATAGTATTAACAGGGTAATAGCTACTAATAGTATTAATAGTGGTGGTGTGTCCACATACATATATATATTTACGACTTACCCTGTTAATACTATTAGTAGCTATTACCTTATACTATATTTGAGCTCATACGCATATTTAGCCTTATATGTGTTAATCGCCCATCTATTTTTCTTGGGACTACTTTCAATAAGCATAGGCTTTTCTAACCACTTTTTCCCACGGGGCTCAGTGCAATATACCTCTAGTACCATACTATGCTTTTATCTGTATAGAATTTTTTCCATTGGTAGAGTGTCTTTTATTGATTGATTGCAGTCCTTTTCCAAATACATTTACAAGTTTGTTATTATTTCTCCTTGTGCGGATCAGTTTTTTATGTGCGCAAACTACCTGATTAACACTTCTATTGTTTCTTATATAGTCCTGCATATTCTGTCCATCACTTAGCTTAGACTGATACAGCTTTCTCATGAGATAAAGCTTATGACTGAGATTTGATCTTTCATGCACTTTCTGTAACTCATCCCACATCTCATTTGCAGTTTCACACTTGCATATATGCACAATCTGATTATCATCTACACTGAGTGAGATCGTGCTTTGTGCTCTCTGATTCTTCTCTAGCCAATCATCTGGTAATGGATGAGGCACTTGTTCCTGAGCATATTTCCACGTACCTTCTCTTATGAGCAGCATCTTCACCTTGAATTTCCAAGACTGGTAGTTCTGGTTAGTGAGGCTTGGCACTGAGAACTTGACAGGATAGGTGCTAGTGGACATTTTCTCTGTTGCTCTGTGCTGCTTTTGCTTTGGGCTTCTGTTGCTGTGTTACTCTGGGGTACTGTTTCACTCTGAGCCCTTAACCTGCTGGCATCAGATTACTCATGAGTCATGATACTCTCCAAGCGTGTGACAACAGAGCTTCTTTATTCAGGAACAAACAGGAACAATATATAAGCTTAATAGATCAGGAATAAATCATCTGTGTGTCTCTATTTGTGCAGCATGTACAGCAGGCTGCTTCTCTCATGCACAGACACAGAAAACAGCAGGAAAAACAGTCACATGCTCTCCCTGTGTGAGCCTCTGAAAGTTTTTTTGTTCTAACTTTATAAACAGCATACAAATCTAGCAACTGAACACTCATAGACAGGAATGGAGTTGTTGCACCAAGCATATTCCAACAATGACACTTCAGGTTTCTAATTCACTTTGCTGACATCAGGTTTTGCTTCGGGTTTTGTCACAAATCCGCACAAAAAAATGCAACAAAAATGCACCAAATCTGCAATGTTTGCATACAGCCTAAATTTTTATCATTTTTTTAGGGTTACATACCTGCGAAATGTACCAAAGAATATGTAATACCCTATGGATAGGCAATATAATATAAAGAAATTTGGAACAATTTTTTTGAGGCTTATATAGCAAAGAAATATACCCAGGAAGATGTAATACCCTATGAGCAATATAATACTGATATATTTTTTAACAAATTTTTTGAGGGTTATATACCACTAAATGTAGCCAAGAACACGTAATACTGTATGGCTGAGAAATGTAACCCAGCTAAATTTTTTAACATTTTTTTTTAGCCTGATATACCACAAAGCAAACGTTTCAAATTCTTTTTTGTACTTTTATATACCACCAAATGTGACAGAAAGCATGCAATTCTCTAAGGATTAGTAATCTAATCTTGAAATTTTTTTTATGCTTTTTCTAAGTTTTACATACCACCGTAATGCAATAATAGCAATTTCACACTGTATGGATGAGTCATTGAATCTATGAAAAGACTTAAGCGAAAATATTTTGAAAGTGTAGCTGATATACTTAAACAGTCATAAAGGCTTTGCAGAGAGTGCAAAGCCAGACAGAAATTGAGGAGGGTCATTCATAAACCCCTGAAAGGCAACAATTGGAAGGCCTCAAAATATTGAATATTACAAACACTTTATATGCTGCTGTGATCTGGAGGTGTGGAAAAGTGTGGGCTAATCCAGGCTTTGTTCATTTTTATGAAAGTGAACCTGTCTGCATTCTCTGTTGATAGGAGAAGGCACCTGTCTGTTATTACCTTACCCGGTAGCAATAAAAACCCGCTCAAACAGGACTCTAGCTGCAGGGCAGCACAGCACAATACAATAGTTGAAAATCATAGCAGGATTAGGGAGTACGCTGGTTTGGTCGGCCAGGTATTGTTTGACCATCTTTAAAAACTTTTCCCTTCTTGTGACAAATATTTGGTCATCAGGTGCTGGGCTGTTGTCATGAAAATGGCCCATGCATTTGACAGTGTACCCCTGCCTCTGCTGTGTGTCTCCCTGGCCTCTCCTCTTGGTTGAGCAAGGAAGCTACTAGCATGGTCTGACATTTTTTTAACATATTTTCCACAATGGCTTTCTGGTACTGCCCCATTTTAGAAGACCTCTCCACTTCAGGAAGAAGATATGCAAAGTTCTCCTGGTAGCGTGTGTCTAGCAGGGTGAAGAACCAGTACTGATTTTTTGCCAAGTTAAGGTCATGGGAAAGGTAGTGGTACATAAAGTCCGGAATATGTGCCAAGCTACATACAGCCAACACTTCCCTGTCTCCACCATGATGACAACTCTCCATCTCCTCCTCCTCCTCTCTCTCTCTTCCTCATCATTCCCATCCTCAGCCCATCCACATAGGAGAGATGGGACGAAGGTTGTGTGGCTACTAGCCTCTGTGTGCGCTAGCCACTAGCTCCTGTTCCTACTCTTCCTCCTCCTCAGCATCCACCATCTCATTGTTACCCAATCTGCACTGTGCACATGAGATGAGGCTGTGCTGGCTACAATCTATCTGTGTTATGTCTTCCTCCATCCCTACCTGGTCCGCATGCAACGCTTTATGTTTAATTTTGAGCAGTGACTGTTTAAGTAGGCACAGAAGAGAGATTGTTGCTCTGACTATGGTGTCATCCCTGCTCACCATCTTTGTGGAGTCCTCAATACCAAGGAGCATTTTGGAGCTGGTACTCAACCACTGGCCTCTTCTGCTCACAAAGCTTTGCCAGCATGTACAATGACAATGTGGAATTCCAGTGTGTGGTGACATCGCACACCACTCGGTGAGCTGGCACTTTTTAATTAGCAGGAGACAGCAAAGTAATGAGTCTAGCCCATTTCTGCTCTCACTGAAGAGCTTGATGGAGGTAAGTTTCTTTGCTCCTCACATTTGGTGTGGTGTTGTGTGGCGGCCATTGTTGCTGTGGTTCTGTGCTGGTGGGGCGGCGCAATCTGGAGCCATGGGGACTCTGTCTTGCAGCATGGGTGCAGTGAGACACCAGGTCGTCTGCCCTGCCACTGCATTTCCGCTGCGGCGGTGGTCCTGGAATACATGGCTCCTTCATCCCTATCCTGGTATGCACGGCCCCCCTCATCTCTATCCCAGTATGCATGGCCTCCTCAACCCTATGCTGGTATGCAGCTGTCCCATGGGCGTGGATCACGTGAATATTCATTTCTCTTTAGCAGTGGGCACAGGAGATAGCCGCAGCAGCCGGCTCCTGCTTTCTGTGACCTGATGCTCCACCTCTGCCACTTCCCCTCCGTCTTGTAGGACCTTGACTCCAGTATAAGCTGATGGGGGCTTTTTTAGTATAATAAATTTGCTGGAAAACGTGGCTTATACACGAGTATGTATGATAAACTCCCCTAAACTGTTATTAGTGCCTGCTAGTCTCTGCAGTCTCTAATTTAATGCATTAGTCTGCAGAAAATGAGGATTAAGCGTACAGTCATGGCCAAAAGTTTTGAGAATGACACAAATA
>VIAB01015552.1:5897-19526 GCA_009801035.1 Oophaga pumilio | reverse complement strand
CTTTAGCTGATATGGCAATTTTGGGGTGACAGATTCCCTTTAAGGTATTTATTTCACGTCAACCAGTATTTACTGAACAACAGGCCGCTCTGCCCTGGAGAACACCCAGTCTGCATAATGCCAACAAAAAATTGGTGAAAGACAATTTACAAATCATTAAATTATTTTGAAGATATCTTGATGGCAACCTAACCACAAATATCTATTTCACCAAGAGGTATTTTAACCTGCTGAACATGCTGCCAGTAACCAGTATGTCAGGCCCTAAAAGTAACAGAAAGACAAACTTCTAATAACAGTATCGAATGAGGCCACTAAGGATTATTGCAATTCCAAAAATTTGGTCCAATAATAAAATATTGAAAATATGATTATTCCTTTAGATCAATAATGCATAGAAAATATATAAACGTGACTGATCATAAAATTCATTATTTTTATACTGCATACTGTATGCTAGGGAATTCCACCAAAACCTGAAGAATAATGCCCCTTTACATCTAAATTTCCCACCCTGTTTGAGAGATTTAATCATCTTATCCATGGGTTATCTGAAAAAAATATTCCACCTCTGATATTTATACAATATCATGGAAATGTCAAAATCTGAATGTCATCTTCAAAGACACTTTCAAGTTAGACTTTCCTTTTATAAGTAAAAAAAAAAATAAACAATTTTATGTATGTGTGCTTGATGCCAGTCCAATTAATAAAACCTTTTTTTCCCCTCCTTTTTGCCTATGCTTTGCTTTTTGGAAAATTCCTTTTTGAAAATAAAAAATCAGAGACTGAATGAGATAAAAGGTCTATATTGTTTCCTTGCAAATTTTACAGTTTCATTTTTAATTTGTGTTTGCATGTGAGGATCTGGGTGCAGATGGTGTGATAGTCCACAGTATGTTCTGAGAACCTGAAATGATAACAAAGATATGCAAATGAAGGACATTATTTGGATGGAAGCCAAGATATCCAATTTCACAATAGCTGAAAACAAATTGATGTGCCCAGCAAACTGCTCGGAGAACCACCAGGAAATGTAACATTGCCAAAACAAATTGAATTAATAACCTAAATTCTTTCTATTAATCTATTAGCTGTTTTTTCCACTCATTTGAACCTGGCATCCACATTGGTGCAAAAACATATACATATGTACACTTAGAAAATTCTGCACAATGTGTTAGGAAACAAAGAGACAACACGCCTTAAAAATACGACCTCCTATCAGAGATTCATAACACAGCAATAATTTAACAGATTTTGTGACCTTATAGCTTTATGGTCAAATTCTGACATTGTGGCTAACTATTTAAGATACAAGCCAACTTTTATTTTTTAGATTTCTTTAGCCATTTTGAAATATTCTTACTTTTCATATTTATGTATACATGGAATGTTATGGAATATTGGAATATTATGGAATATTAAATGGACACAGCACAGTACAATTTCCAAACTATGAAACATGCATTTTTGTATAAAGCTGAGTTTATAAAAATTTTATAGAATAAAATATAGATACATGTGATGAAGATAAAGTAATCACCAAACATGTACCTTTTTCAATAAATTTCTCTCAAACTCTAGGGTCTGGGGGGTAAGGTTTCTCCTTGTGGAGAGTGACATACCAGCTCTGGCGTGTCGAGGTAAGGAGGCTTATTCGCCGTGCAATGCTCCTCTGGGAAATTTAAATATGCAAATTGCCTCTTCAAACAAAGAGGACTTGTACTCTATAGCGCCACCTATTGGAAGTAGCGATCCTACAAGTCACAATCAACCCTTTAACGAGTCTTGTAATATGACTTAGGATAAAAGCCAAATCAGAATCTCCATTTGCAGACACGGTGTTTCGGACTGTTGGTCCTCGTCAGTGCAAAGTAGGAGAGATCTGATTTGGCTAGATGAGAGGCTCTGGACTGGGGTCTGGGGGGTAAGGTTACTCCTTGTGGAGAGTGACATACCAGCTCTGGCGTGTCGAGGTAAGGAGGCTTATTCGCCGTGCAATGCTCCTCAAAATCTAAGAATTGTGTTAAGCTCAATAATTAGTAATACAAGTGATAATAAATAATTAAAATATTAATTTTTCCCTCATAAACTTTAAACTCTTAATATATTTTTATGAATTTTGTCCATATTAGAAAAAAATAGGACAGCGCTGTTTTGTAATACTTAGGCTTGTAGAAAGTATAAACAATATAAAGACATAAGACAAATGAAGACAAAAGACACAATCAGAGTATCCAATAAAAAAGGTTAGAGTTTAAAATTTTAGAAAATTCACAGACTATTGTAAATTACATTTTTTAAAAATCATTTTTCATAAGAAAAATAAGGTAAGGGTTCAAAAGCAGTTAAACATTAAACTAATCACTACCCTTAACATTTCCTTGTCACCACAGCTCTCATGGATCCTCTGCTGCCTTCCTAATGCATCTGCTTCAGCTCTAGTTTCCTCTTTTTAATGGCACTTCCAGAGCTGATTGGCCTAGATGCATGCAATTAAGTGGTCAAGTTGGCTGGCAGACATCATAACTAGGGATGAGGGGACCCGTAGAAGTTCAGGTTCAACTGAACTTTAGTCTAAAGTTTGGTTCAGAACCAGAACTCGAACCCCATTGAAATTATTGAAGACCCAAACTTTGAAGCTAAATAATATCTCTTTCTCTTCTCCCCAGACTCCATGACAAGTCCATGTTCAGTCCGTGTTGACTGTGAGTAACTCTATTGAGCCTCATTCTGAGAATGTTCTGAACGAGGCTCTATAGGGTTACTTGTGGTCTTTGGCAGGCACAAGAATTTCATTGCCTGCTGCTGAACAGGAGTGAACTATGAAGTCTTGTTCTGAGAACTTAGGATTCAATGGACTTCGTGGGACTTTACACTCTTGGATTACTGTCAGAACTTTCTGGATTTATTTTTAATTAGTAAATTGTAAACGAGCTGACATCAACCACAAAATATTACCCCATTTGCAAACATACCAGGGCAGGCGGGAAGAGCTAGACAAAGCAACAGAATTGGCATATTTATGGATGCGCCTTTTCTGAGGCAGCTGTTTTTATATTGAAGAAGGCCAAATATCCATGGGCCTCCCTAGCCTGAGAATACCAGCCCCCAGCTGTTTGTGTAACTTTGGCAGGTTATCAAAAATGATCCCATGTCATTTTTTTTCAATAATTTATTACTAATAAATAAATGAAAAATACTAATGAATAAATAAATGAATGAAAAAAACAACGTGGGGCTCCCCGTATTTTCGATAACCAGACAATGGAAAGCAGACAGTTGTGAGGTTGTCTTATTATGCTGTGAACAGGTCAATATCGATGGACCTTCCCAGTCTAATAATATCAAGACCCATCTGTCTGCTTTACCTTTGCTGGTTATTACAAATGGGGGACCCTATAAATATGACATAGGGTCCAACCTATTTTTTAATAACCAGTTAAAGCACAGCATACAGCTGGGTACTGATATTAATAGGCTGAGAATGTCCATGGATATTGGCACCTTTCCAGCTTAATAAGACCAGCCCTCAAATGCCCCAAAAATGGTGCATCCATTAGATGTACCAATTCTGGCTTTTAGCATCAGCTCTTCCCTATTGCCTTGGTGCAGTGTCAATCAGGGTAATGGGATTGTGGGGTTGAAGTTAGCTGTGTAATGTCAGTTGACATAAATTCCATTGGTTAAAAATGGTAAGGCATGTATCAGACACCCCAATGACTAAACTAGTAAGTAAAAAGAAGAAAACACTGATAAAAAATCTTTATTTGAAAAAACCTCCCCAACAATTTCCCTCTTTCCCTCATTTGTTAAAATAAATAATCCAAATGAAGGTCCCACGATAATTCCAGTCTTTTTTATCTAGTTTATGAAGCCCCGTTCAGAGAATGCAGCTCCATAGACTGGAGCAGCAGCCACGTGTCCACTCATCCATAATGGAAGCATTTTCATCTTCAATATGGAGTAATACATCTGTGAATTCTTTATACAATCAATGAAATGTAGCTCCCAACACCAAGAGCACTCATACAGACCAATATACCGGCACTGCAGTCACTGTTTTAGTTTAGGCACCTCATTTTTCCGGCACCATACAGTTTTGTAGTCATCAGTTCCAAAAACATATCTCTTGGTCTCATTATTATAGAATATAGAGTCTTTTGTGGCATCTTTTTAATGAGACACCTTTTTATAGGCCATCAGTTGAATCAGCTGATATTGTTTTTCACTAAGGGGCAGGATTGCTCTCTAATTATTGATTAGTTAATTTTTGTTTTTACACTTTTTCCAGTCTTCTGTGGTTCATCAAAATGGCAGCAAGACAGCTGCCAATTTGCTGAATTCACTCTGAGCAAATTACAAAAATATCCTCATTTTGGAGAATATGGATTTTTGAAAAAATGTAATTCAATTAAATCATTCATGCTATCATTCTTAGGCTTACAGAAAGTATACACATTATAAAAACAAGAGTCAAGATCAGGACATTCAATAAGCAAGCAGGTTAGAGTTTAGAATTTCACAAATTTCATAGATTCTAGCGAATTCACATTTTTCTGACTTCGATTTACATGAAAACAGCGAAATGGTGGCCAGTGGAAGCACCAACGAAAAGCAGAGGAGACTAAAGTCAAAATTGGTGCTTTAGGAAGCCAGTGAAGAACTGTCAGGGAGCTATGGTGGCAAGGAAAAATGAAGCTAGACATTTACTATAATTTATATATACATATCATCTTTGTCATTGATTTGGATGTTGTATTTGCAACTATCATTTTGACTTTTCAGTTTCCATGGTTGAGTCCAAAGTTACACAAGGTATCCGGGAATAACTTTCTATTTTTCCATGTGATGACTGCCCTCATGAGCAAACAAGCAGGGACTCTCTTTGCTGGACTCGGGTAGCCTTTGTATTACATGTACAGCCATTCATCCATAATACATTGTATAGCTATGGCCTTCCATGGCAGTTTGCCAAGCAGGTCACATAAGAAAGTGGTTGTTTATGATGAGATAACAATTTAAATAGCACTAGACAAAAGATTCTTAACCTGTGATATGTGTACTCTGTTTGTTACATAAGATGATTCTAGGGGAACTTGCTTTGATGTAATTTATGTTAGTATGAATGGGGGGGTAAGGATAAGAAAATCAGTCAAAATTAAAATTGCTGAAATTAGGCATGGAAATTTGATTTGATCATATTTATTCGATACAAATTGAATGTGCGTTATTATACTCTGCAGTCTCTTCAAATCCTAGCTGCACAACCCCACTCCAGTCCTGTGGTCTTCTTGGGCTTTGTGGTCTCTTCTTCCAGCTCTTGGCATCTTTGGCATTAACTAGGCCCCATGTCATTGTGAAATTGTCTCGCAATGTGTGAACTCAATCTTACAGATTTCAGTATGACTTTTTATTATTTTTTAACCTCTTTAGCCATATATAATCATGAAAAGTGGTGCTCACGCTTATGCTGGATTTGCTTTAAGCAATTTACAAATAATTTGGATTTGGGTGACGTCATTTTTTTTTAAAATTTGAAGCAAATTCAAGAGTCATTATCTTATCATTACTGCCTGCGTTAAATCACCAAACATTGTTTATCATTGACACTTTAATAAAAGGAAATGATTATGCTCTGCTTTTATAGCGCTATCTTATTCGGCAGCTCTTTACATACATTATCATCATAGGTGACTGCACCATTTCTTCAAGCGATTCATTTACTAACGCTTCTTTTTTTCAAAGAAAGTTATTTTTAAGATGTTCCACTGCAGTACAGAGCTATCAATAACTACTATACTCAACTAGGCCCCCAACTGCCCCAGTCACTGCAAAAGATCATTAAATTACTGACTTGGCTTCCTTATAATTTACTGATACAATTGGATCATCCTCTGGTACCAGCCGAAAGCATACTATCCATGTTTTCTCATGCTTTCTGTTATAATTAACCTTGCACAGGTAGTTATACTTAAATGGTAACTATTGTGTACATTTTTTACAAAATCAACAGAACATGAAACAAGAAGAAACTTTGCAATATATCTTATTAACCCCTTCATGCCATTGCCATTTTCTGTGTTTTTTTTTATTTTTTCCTCCTCCAAGATCCATACCTTTTTTATTTTTCTGTCAATATGGCCATATGAAAGATGTTTTTTTGCGGGATGAGTTGTGCTTTTGAATGGCGTCATTGATCTTACCATATAGTGTACTGGAAGACAGGAAAATAATTCCACGTGTAGTGAAATTGCAAAAAAAGTGCAATTCTACAATAGTTTTTGAGTTTTTTATTTACCAAGTTCACTATATGGTAAAACTTATCAGGCACTATGGTTCCCCAGGTCAGTACTGGAACACAGATACCAGACTTGTAAAGCTTAATTTTTATTTAGGTGGTGAAAAAAAAATTCCAAAATTTGCATGAAAGAAAGTTTTTGCAGTTGTCTCTATTTTCCGACACTCGTAGAATTTTCATTTTTCAGGATCTTTGGCTGGGTGATGGTTTATTTTTTGCGCCCTGAGCTATGTTTTTATTGATACCATTTTGGAGTAGATACGATTCTGTCCCCCTTAGGAGACTTGAAGCTGCAATCGTCCAATCACCTATGTTATATATATATCAGTGCTTAAGCACTGCTATGTAACGCAGAAATTATGATCTCTTATTACTGTCAGCCACAGGGCAGGATTTGTGACGTGCTTCCGGGTGGTGCGTGTTAAATCCCCCTGTCAGTGATTGACACTGGGATTTAACTGGTTAACATCCACGGATGGAACTTTGAACCACCCGCGGCTGATAAAGGCACATGATAGTTAATTACATTAGCTGTTATGTGTGAAAAAAGATACAGGCTCAGCGCTGGAGCCCGCATCAAAGTCAGGGACATGACTTTCACCTTTTTTACCCAAACTGTTACTGACTATTAACTCCCAAAAACTGATCAAATCTGTCTTCAGATTTATCTTCTCTAAGGTTTTAGATTACTGACGGCTTTGGAAGTCTATGAAGTGGGGAGAGGAATTTTGCTGATGCTAGAGAGATACAAAGAGAAACTACTGTAGCTTCTAATATCTAGAGCCAGCAACTGCTAAGTAATTGAGGATATAACTTATAGAATGAGTGGAAATAGTGTTATTCCTCATATACATATGAATGAAAACTTATTCTGAAAAGTCACCTGAAAAAAACAGTTACACTTTAAAGAAATGGTGCAAAAAACAAATGCTCTATACCTATAGATAAACAAGAAGCTTCTCTACCATAGAGAAAATAGAAAGTAGGGAAAGGGCAGAAAATAAACAAAATGGATTGGGTAAGGACAGGAATCATTAGTAAATAAAAAAATGAGGATGAAAGTACAAAAGGACATCAGAGTTCTTTATCCAAAGGTCAAAATAAGCAGTTTCAAACAATTCCCTGTTGATTGATGGCTGATTCTGAGATGACTTTATATCCCCTTATTGCCATCATGTTATAGGTAGTTGTCTAGTTAATTTGATATATTTTGACACATGCTGCTATTAAAATGTAAGCATTTTTCTGTGAAAATGCAAGTGATTAATTATCTACTGACAAGCATGCATGCACTCCTCTTAAAAATGCCAAATTTTATATAGAATACAATTTGTAAATAGCATCAGCAAATTTTTCTTTATGGTTCTGATTTTCCTGTAATACTAATACTTTAACAGAAACACACAAAATGTGGTTCATTTTTTTGCCAGCTTCGCAGTGCTTTATTCCCTAAGGCAAAATACAGGAAACTCTGGAAAAAATGCATTTAGTTCACAAGCTACCTTTGTACTATTTGGCATTGAAAAAAATAATTTGAGAATTAGGACATTTTTTGGTGAATTCTTAAAACATTTTGGACTTGAAAGTGAAACATGTACCATCCCATTTACAAACCGAGCTGTACAAACACATATTTAATATCTAACATTTAATAAAATGTTGCACTTACCTGTTAGGGTCTGCGGAACGCACCAAATATATGATGTAAAGAGGTGCGTTCGCAGCCCAGGGTCCACCGTGCAAGCAGAGCCTGCTGCTAGTAAAATGGCACAAGAAGCGAACTCTGTTATCCCGCAGAGTCGCCAAAATAAACGCCGTAACGCGCTATGGCAATATGTGCGAACTCTGTTATTCCACAGAGCCGCTAGAAGGAGTGCCGCAGCGCTATATGGCGATGTGTGCGAACTCACTTAACACAACTGAGTCGCAAAATAAACACGCTAGGGCGCTGTCTAGCGTTGAAAGCGAACCCTGTTACGTCACAGAGCCGCTGAGACAAACTTCTGTGTCCTGTCAGGCACCCAGGTACATAGTTGACTGCTAAGCGAACATAGAACGTGACCATGCGCTAATGTCCTCGTGGGAGACACCTGCAATCTATGGCGTCTGAACGCCAGACCCTGAATACGGCAATCAAACTCCTCACCGGTTATGCCGGTAATCTAGGGCATCTAGGACACCGACCCTGACCAGCTAGCATACCAAACTCCTCACCGATTAAGTTGGTATTCTATGGGCTTATTTCAGCCGGGCCCTAACCACACACACGCATGACCACACTGGCGCAAAGCATATGACGATTGATACTAGCGCATGGCGGCCCAGCCATGCTACCCTTTCATAGTAACAGCTACAGGACCTGCCAGAAACAAGGACCAATGAAACTTGTTCCAGAACACCACTAGTCACAGGACCTTCCTGGCGGACCAATAGGAGCTACTGCAGTACCTGTGCATGTGACCCCTGATCTCCAATGAGAGATCTCACTCTGGGCATGCTCAGAAGGGGAAAACAAGGACTTTGTCCTAAAGACGTCTGCTCGCCGCTAACCAGTACTGGCCACAATAGCAGAGCCTGGAGGAGCAGCAGTAACCCTCTGCACACTGTTAGACTGGGCGAGATGCTGGGACCCACGTCGAAGCTGAGCAGAGTCCACTGCGGACGGAGATGAATGGGGGACCGCAGCGGGACTGGTTCGAGATTCCCCTTGTGCAGCAGCGGGAACTCGAACCCTAACACTTACCACTAGCAAATTCAGCATAGAGTTGTTTAAAAATTTATTGCAGTCTGTGCCACATGCACCACTGTGTGACTCAAGTTGGCTGAGTAGTATTCGTCTCGAATTCTGTTACTTGCAAAATTAGTAACAGAAAACAATTGTTGAGGTCTTGTTTCCACATATCTGAGAAAGGAACCCATAGTTTGATGTCGAATTGTTTACACTTATCATTTCCTGTACTGGACTCTTCAAAGAGTCAGATCAGAAATCACTATGGGCACGATTCCTCAACACTAGCATTGTTCATGTGCGTGGAGATGTGCTGGAGTCTAACGTGCCTGATTCATAAAGAGGAGCACATCTCTTCATGAATCAGGAGTGTCGGACGAGTGGTATGTGCCTCGCTACAAATCCTACTCCAATCCCTGCTGTAATAAGATTTGTTGTGTATCGAGTGCCACCACTCATCATGAATTTGACAAGCAGCGGTCATCACACCCCAGTCCCACATCAGCACTTCCCACTTTGTCAGAATTGGACGAATATGGTGTGAGAACTCCAATAGTCACAACATTTTAGCACAGCCTATTGGCATTGTGCCCTTCATGTTGCATTTTTCTATCTTGCTCACTAGTTTTACAGTTGTACTTGTAAAAAATAATGATGACAACTGGTGATGACATTTGACATCACTTTTCATCAGTTGAGGCAGAAAAAACTGATACTGATGGACTTGGATAATTGGAAAAATCATCTTTACCTGTGTTTATGAAGCATAACTTCTGCAATCCTGGTATGACCGACAAGAGTAACTAATACTGGAACACACGTACCATTCTTTTTTCATGTTCATAAGATAGTTACATTTTTAAACATACTTTTCAAGTACTATATTTCTTCCAGTTTTTTGTAGTTCATTAGAAACTCTGTTTTTCTTTTGTAATCAATGAGAACACGTATGTATTTTAGAATACTCTAAATTTCTCCAAATCTGACAAATTCAGGTCTGTTAAAGTGCCGCATTAGCAAATTTTGACTACTTGAAATGCAATATTCTGCATGCACCGCTTTACACTAAATTTTTCACTCAACTCCCTCAACATATAAAGTTGGTTCTGATTCCTAATGCAGTGCTTATAATAAGACAATTTAGGATTCAAATTTAGAATTTTTATGATTTGATGGATTAACATATTTTCCCGCATTAAGTAGCAGTGATCCCAATTGAGCAAAGAAAAAAAAATGACTGTCCATCACCTGCACAGACAAGCACAATGATCATGAGCTGGAAGCCAAACACTCTCTCTGTCTTTATGCATAATACATGCAAAATAGGTGAAATAGTATGTAAAGTGAATTTTAATTGGTTATAATTGTCATTTCATTTAATAAACTATTGTCTGGAGACAAGGATATCAATTATCACTCTATGGACTCTGTTCTCTATAAAAATAAGCATACAGAGAGATGAGCTCTAGTTGTAGAGATATGTTAATTAACAAAACATAACAGTAAATTAAAGACTTTTAACATATTAATTAATAGCTGTACGGGTTCTGAGTATCCACTTGATAGAAGTAACATGACTGTATCTGATTGAACTGCTGGAGGAATTGTGGGCTGATTCCATTTGTTCTATGCTTTTGTTAATACATTTACAGGTAATGATAAATTAGCTCTGACACTGTTTAAGCACAGTTATCAGAGAAACAAGAAGGCCCATTCTTTGTGTATATGCACTTGCCGCTCGCTCAGCGTGAATTAAAGGAGAGGTTTAGCATCACTTTTTTCTTCCTTTCCGCTTTCCTCAGCTTCCACTTTTCCTGTGATTGACAGGTACTAATAACCTTCCGTGCTATAAGTGCCATGGAGACACTTTATTAGGACAAACAGGCAAGGAAATCTAGGAATGGAGCCAAGTCTGCAGTGAGTTATTATCGGACCTGTATTTATCTCAGCTTTGTAATATTTTTCAGTGATATGCAAATGATGAAATAGATCTTGTTCTGTTGAAGGACAGGTCCCTCTGTTAATTGATCCACTGAGATTCAGTCCAACCTCTTTTCGCTATCAGTAAGTGAAACATGTTACATGAAAGAAGCTCTGAGCTGTGTATGCTTCTCATAAATTTACTCTGCCTTTTCTCCAAGTGTCTTAATGGTAGACATTTTTTTCTTTTTAACATTGTATGCACATTTTCTTTTTTACTCAGTTGGAAACAGCTGTTCACATTATTATTTTCACCTAGCACATAGGGTGAAAATGGAAAATTAGGAAGAAATAGACCTTGCTTTTAAATATCCATGCACCAAGAGATGCTTTTCATGTACTGGTTTAGTTATGGATTAGAGTGGAAAGTAGTAATATGGAAGTAACTCTGGTATTGAGATAATTCCCCTCCCCCACTTTTATAGATATTTTGTTTTTAATTTTCAAGTTTACAGTCATTTTAGTGAGTTCATTACTGTACTAAATATATACTGTAATTTAAAAGTATAACATTTATGATCCATATCATACAATTAAAGTCTTGTGAACATCATCAAATAAATATCTAGCTATTGGAAGAAACATTTCTTTGCTAAATAAAACACAGACAAAACATAAAAAATACACCCCCTGATGTCTAATTCCTGGAAGAGTGCATACATTTAGCCTTTTGTGATACCTATAGCACTCAGCAATGGAAAGCAGGAGCATTCATCAAATAGTTTAACTATGAGCATGGCCTGTGTACGAGTTACAGTGTCCATTTTAGGACATGAGTAGATATCACAGTCAAATATCAGAATAATGTCAGTTTGAGGCTAAATACTCAGTCTGAGAAATGACTTTGACATCTGACTTTGCTATCTGACTTTGACTACTAAGTTTGATATGAGACTTTGTCATTTTACTTTGACACCTGACTCTGAAATCTGACTTTGATATGTGACTTTGACACATGAATCTGAAATCTGACTTTGATATGTGACTTTGATATCATTCTTGGATATCTAATACCTAACTTATTGTTTGCTTATTGTATATTACAACTTAAATATCCAATCAAATAAATAATGAACTTGACTTTCAGTGCAATCGTGTCTGAAACTCATTTAGACTTTCACACTAGTGTCCTTCAAGCCAAATTTAAATGATGTTTGATTTTGATATCTGACTTTCTTCATGTTAGGGTCTGCGGAACGCACCAGATAAATTTAAATAGTGAGTGCGTTCGCAGCCCGGGGTCCACCGTGCAGGCAGAGCCTGCTGCTAGTAAGATGGCGTTATAGGTAAACTCTGTTACTTCACAGAGTCGCAAATATAAATACTGTGGCACAAAATGGCGGTATAAATGAACTCTGTTACACCACAAAGTCGCTGAGGTAAAGACGCAAAGATAGGTACTGTGCCCTGTTAACTCCACAGGGATACACAGATAACTGCTGTGCAGATAGCAGTCCGTGATCATGCAGACAGCAACTCAATCAAGCAATCTCCTCACCGGAGAAGCAGGTATTCTAGGGGCTTATTTCAGCCAAGCCCTAACCACGTGCACACAAATCTCCTCACCGGAGGTGCCGGTATTCTAGGGGCTTATTTCAGCCGAGCCCTAACCACATGCGTGCCTGGTCACACTGGCACAAAGCACATAATGCAATTGACACTAGCGCATGGCGGCACGGCCATGCCACCCTTTTATAGTAGAAACTACAGGACCTACCAGAAAAGGACCAATGAAAAACCGTTCCAGAACACATGTAGTTTCAGGACCTTCCTGGTGGACCAATAGGAGCTGCTGCAGTAGCTGAGCATGTGACCCCTGATCTCCTATGAGAGATGTTACCCTGGGCATGCTCAGAAAGGAAAACACAGGACTTAGTCCCAACTGAGTCTGCTTGCCGCTGACCTGCACTAATTACAATGGCAGGACCTGGAGAGGCAGCAGTCATCCTCTGTACAGCACTAGACTGAGTGAGACACTGGGACCGACATCTCTGCTGAGCAGGTTTCACTGCAGCCGGAGACGGATGGGAGACCGCAGCTGGGATAGCTCGAGATTCCTCTTGTGCAGAAGCGCGAACTCGACCCCTGACACTTCACATGTCAGATTGAGAATCTCAATGACTTTCAGACACCTTGTATATTTGCATGGTTAATGCCATAAACCAAGAGCAATTTATAGTTTTATTATCTGAACCTATGGTTTAATGGTAAGGCTTCTGCCTCATAAAGCAGAGCTTCTGGATTCAATATGTAACATGGAATTTGAATGGCCTCAACAGACACAGTGTGGCAATGAATATGTGCAAGACACTGTTCTCTTTCTAACAACTTGCTTTCTGGTGTCAAAGTAACAAATGAAAGTCACATATTAAAGTCAAATTTCAGATTCAGATGTCAAAGTAAGATGTCAAAGTCAGTTCTCAGACAGGGTTTTAGCCTGAAACTGACATAATTCTGATATTTGACTTTGATATCTAATCTTGTCAATGGACACTGTACCAGTGAGCTCAAGAATATCTTTTTACATCTTATATGACATTTTTGATACCACACTTATCCCTACTAATACATTTTGTCACCTCTTCAAAGGACTTCAATAGGTCTCACACTTTGCCTC